>JARHVA010001647.1:2770000-2892500 GCA_037957365.1 Torreya grandis | reverse complement strand
AATAGAAAAGAGAAAACTATAATGGAACTAGGAGAAAGCTCCCTCTTGACGATCATTAGCAATAGTAGTATCATTCATCAAGATGATAGATTTGTCTTTTGATACTTTGACCTATGTACGGTTCTTGGGGCCTTCTAAAACTTCCCTAGGGAATATCATTCTAGGCTACTTCCTACCTTTTACCTATGAAAGAGTCTATTTAGTGCGGGGGGGGGGCCGGGGGGGGGTGGGGGGGGTGGAGGCAGTGTGTGGGGGGGGGGGGACCCCCTAGGGGAACCTAAGGGTTTTTTAATACCTTGGGAGATTTCACAAGGGATTGGGGGATTGAGTGAAGTGGATAAAGGTTTGGATAGTAGCCTTAGCCACCTTATGAAGTTCATTCCAATCCTAGATAAGCTTAGCTAGGCTAAATCATGCCTGTTGCAACCATGATTTAAAATTTTCTATCAATTATTTGTTCTTTTCCCCTAGATAAGATTAGCTAGGCCAAACCTTTCCTATTGTACCCTTGATTTTAATTTTTTTAGAAATTGTGAGACACTATTACTATGATGTTTACTAGTTGAATTATATCGTTATTACTATAGATAATTATTGTATAAGATGATTATTTTTAATTGATTTATAGATATTTAAAATTGAGCATGGATAGTAAAAGAGAATCCTTTCCATATATTATTTTATCTATATTTTGGGGATTTAAGCTTATCCATTTGTGGGAGAAACTTAAATATTTATCCATGTTGATTGTCATTGGAGATAACAATATAACACAACTATAAGATCTAAATATTTATGATATTATAGTATAGATAGATCTTTTGAAAGAGTCCCTTAATTAAAGTGTTGAGTAGGTTTTCTACCTTAGACACTTATTATTAAAATACCAAATTTTATAAAGAATAAATTTATAACTATGATGGGCCCTTATACTAAGGAAATAACAATGCAAGGTTACTAGATGGGTATAGATTTTGATACCCTTGCAATAAGTAATTAGTGATTGAAAAAGGATGTATAAGTCCAATCCTTAACTCTTTGTCTTTTCACTTTAGAAAATATATTTTAGAACATGTTTTATTTGGTATAACAAATTAGATATATGTGTTAATGTTATAAGTTCTAACATCTAATGAATGGACCATACGACTCATAGATTGATCAAAATCTTAAAGAGCATTTTAGATAAATTAAGTTTCATTTAGTTATTAAGTTATTCAAATAAACCAATGAGAATATTATTTTATTTTTGATAGATAAAATTAAGTCTTTAATCTTTATTATTTACTTGACCAATGTGGAGGTTAGTTCTTTTGAACGCTTAGTGATTATTGATGTTGTTGTGCTTATTCCTAAAACTCCATTTTGTCTTAGATATTTTTCCTAAACTAATTAGAGTATTGGTTTAGTTTTTATTTATCTATTTATACTCACAAATGATTTTTAATTTGATTAAATTCATATTTTAGCCTAATATGTTCTTTATATTTCTCTTAATCATTTGAATTCTACCCTTACCAAATTATTCTACACAAGTTTTGGTTTAATTAGACTTTATTACCTTAGTCACTT
Organism: Torreya grandis; assembly: GCA_037957365.1. Taxonomy (NCBI): domain Eukaryota; kingdom Viridiplantae; phylum Streptophyta; class Pinopsida; order Cupressales; family Taxaceae; genus Torreya; species Torreya grandis. The sequence goes on along the minus strand of JARHVA010001647.1, from coordinate 2,890,928 downwards.
TTTAAATTGTTCGCTAAATTTAACTAAGTCTAATATTAGTTCTTACCTTACTCAATTTCACCTTGTTAACTAATTATTCTACTCATACTTTGCCTTAAACATATTTTAGTTAGGTCTTCTCATGGATTTCTACCTTAGTCAATTTTATGGCTTTTTATGATTTAGTCAGAGGGCAACATGTGTCATCATCCCACTAACCTAGGAGTGATGTCATCATGGACATTTATATAGTTAATATTGGTCCATATGTCACCACCCCATGAACCTAGGAATGATATCAGTAGGTTCTATTGTACAGTAGATGTCAAGCAAGTAAATCACTAGGATCCATCCACATGTCACCATCTTATTAACCTTGGGTGACATCAATAAGATTTATTATATCGTTGATGTTAGGAAAGTGAGTCACTAGGATCCATCCATTACTCATTGTCTCACTAACCCAAAAGTGATATCAATGAGATTCATTATATGGTCAATGTTGGGCAAGTGGATCATCGAGATTTTTCTATGTGTTACCATCTTACTCACCTGGGAATGACATCAATAAAATACATTATATAGTAAATGCTGAGAAAATAGATATCTAAGAGTCATCCACATGTCATTATCTCTCCAACCTAGTAGTGACATCATTATAGTCCATTATATAAACTATGTCAAGTAAATAAACTACCTAGAGCCATTTATGTGTTAGCATCCTACTAACTCGATAGAGACATCAATCAACCTAGTTCATATTTTATTTATAAAATATTCAAAACTCCAAGTTACTAATGAAATGTCATGTGGTAGGAATAACCCTTGAGATCCTAAAGAGAAGTTGGTGGAGCCAAGGATCTTACCGAATCAGCCACCTAGATTTGATTATGTGAGTAATGGCCAAAGTTAATTTTAATGGTCATCTCAACATCATAACATTATGATTGAGGGTGTGAGCTAGTGACACACTCCTTAGCATGTGGCTGATTGAATTTAACTTTTTACTACTTAATTATTAATCTATGTCTATAATTTTAATAATGATAATGGGTAGGTATTTCATAAATGTGTATATATGTTGATGTGAATTTGTGTATTTGCACACATTTTATGGCTAGATGTATGTGTGATGGTTTTTTCATGTTTATTTATGAAGGAAAAAATGGGTGTGACAAAATCTACATTTTCTCATTCTCTCATGACTCTTCACATTCCTCATTATTTTTTATTTTTTATTTTTTATTTTTTGTTCAATTTTTTTAATGTTAAATTCCCTTTATTCAACATATAAATATTTTTCATAACTAGATTATTATTCATTTCAATAAAGGGAACCTTCCCTCATAATATAGGAGAGACTTTTCATCTCTTATATTGTTATAAAATTCATCTTTCACTTGAAGTACCAAATATTTAACAAAAAAAACCTAAAACCCATACCAATAGAGATTAGTAGTTATCACTCTAGAGTCTTCTTCTAGGATCATATGATTTAGAGTTAGGTTAGGACATAGAAAATTAATCATTTGTGCTCTTAAATTTTATATACATCCTATATATAATTGATTTAAACCCATAAGATTAGTTTTTTTGACCACCTCATCCCCTCAATCTATCACCAATAGCTTAATCCAAATGGTTACAACTTGGCTACTTGGATTAGCCATAAATGTTCTGGGTGATGTCCATAATTTACACAAAAACCCTACATGTTATCTTATATAGTTAACTCTAAAAACTAAAAGGAATATGAAAGAACACATTACATAATACAAAATATCCTTAAGGTTGCTTAATGTTGAACATGAAGATGTAGCTTTTAGTTCACTCACCTTCACTTTACTTGATCGAGCTTATGACTAGTTCTTGAATCTCCAATAAAATTCAATCAAAAGATGGAGTCAATTGAATACCATACTTTTAGCTTAGTTATACTAATTAGTTGATCCAACTATCCTATACCAATAATTTTCTTGCATAAAAATGGAATCTAATGTGCCTATACATAATTTCAATGCATGTTTACATACGATATATAATAGGATAATAGACATAAAGAGACCAAATTATTGATTATCCTTAGAAATTTTTAAAAACTCCTTAGATTCATGGACTTCCACTTTATTAAGGAGAGATCCAACCATTATTTACTTTTCCCTTTCATATTGTTAAGCAATAAAAGTGGACAGGTAACTTAATCCATAGGGACACACGATGGCTCCCATTCCTAATGATTTTCCAAACATGCCTATGCTAAAATTAATCCAACTTCTAAAATAATATGTATTATTTTAATATCCTCTCCTAATAATCAATCAACTACCATAATCTCATGTTACCCCTAATTATAATTTACGATTTCTCAATTCAACTGGTAGTGAAACCATGATGAAGTCTTATAATATATCCTTGGTTATGGTTGCAACCAATAATATGCAAAATTATCCTAAAGATTAAATCAAACCTAAGCTATTTACAATCCAAATAATGGTCCAAAGATTTAGTAATTATTTTATGAACTTTTAAAAATAAGTAGGGAACTCAAGTAGTGGAAATTTGGCTCTAAATTTCACTTATCAATGAAATTACTTGCCCTTTAAAATAGATTATAAACAAGTTGAGTGCTCATCCAATAAATTACTTGAGATAAATATTATGGAGATTTCCTTTCCCAATTTGTGTCATGTGCACAATGAAACCCAACATGGGTAACTTGAATGTGTTGAGTTTTGTTTAGCCTTTGAAATTATACAAAATAAATTGATGAATACAAATTTGTCTTAAATGCAAAATACTTTGAGTAGTTTTGATGTTTCTAGTTCATCAAAGTCTCCTAATAAAACTATGGTATTATAAAATATAAATTTTCCTAATATATAAGTTAATTATCCTAAGATAACACTAATGATATCTAAAATTTTGAACAATATCAAAGAGAAAATTAATATCTTAGGAGTAGAGCACATCAACCCCTAACTAACTCAAATCTAGTGGATAATATTACTACACCTCCTAATCGTAAATCTATAAATGATCCACCTACACCAAATTCTAATGAAAATCAACCCTACACTAGAAAAATAATCTACAACATTGTGGAAGACATGTATAAGAGAAAATAAAACATCACTCTCCACAAATTAGCATAGATCACTAAACAAATGGATTTTCTTCTTAAGTCTCTTATATACAAGAGTAGTCAACCCAAAAAAAATAAACTTAAAAATAATAATGTGGTAATACAAAAGACTAGAGATAAAGTTTCTCCATTATTTCTTACAATTATAACTTTTGGTGATAACCTCCATAAATGTCCTATAGATTCTAGTGCATCACCTAATGTTATGCCTATAAATGTTTTCAAAAAGTTAGGATTGTTTCTCATGAAATCAAACAAGGTGGTAGTTTACTTGGAAAAGTATGAATTCAAATTTGTAGAGGAATTACTTAATGTCCATGTTTAGTTACAAGTTGATCCAAGAGTTAATTAGTTCATAGATATATAAGTAGTTGAGATACTTGAAGCATAGAGTAAGCTACTAAGTAAATATTGGTCAATCTCACTCAATGGCTATATAGAAATAGATTTTTCCCATATGTGTCTTCCATGGAGAGGAGTTGAAAATCAAATCAAAATTGACATAAATCCACACATGAAATTTATTATTAAAGAGTATAATTTAATCAACAAACAATTTAAATTCACTTCTAAAATTATAGGTGTATGTAAGATGTTTTTCCTTTTCACCGAATAAAAAAGATGAATAAGTTAGTATAAATGTTATTAGATAAATGTAAATAAGTTTCAAATGAAAATCAATATGTTATAATGGATGAGTTGTATAAAATGAACACCTTGATCTAATGGTGGGTAAAAATATTAGTGAGGTGGGATAATTAAGAGATCTAATCCAAAAAAAATTATCCATCATCTCTCACCCTTGATCAACCTTCTTGTGTTCCAAATTTCCATCAAAATTAACCTAACCCTCCTCAAGTAATCAAAATAATATCATCTTTAAGGCCTTATTGGGTTATGATTCCTAATTACACCATACCAACTCTTGTCATATAATTTGAACCAATTCAAGTCCCTATCATTCCTCCTTAAGATCCTCCAAAAGATCCAATTTAATATCCAAGAGAACTTACCAGTTTCAAAGTCCTACCTTAGAACCAAGTAGTTAATTATTGGTGGAAACAAGAAGAAGAATAACTTTTGCCTATATTCATTACCTCATGGAAATTGGTTCATAAAAACATCCAAAGGAAAGGATTGATTGTTGAAGAGGTTAAAGCTCAACCTACTTCTAAAAATGATAGAGTGAATCATGAGGGTTAAGAATAATATCAATTATCTAAAGACCAAATAAATTTACTCTCTATCCAAACATTCCTAGAATATTTTTCTATCCCAAACATTTCAATTTGAAATAGTACTCCCTTCATTCCAAATAAAACTCATGAGCATATGCATTGACCTCCCACCATCTCCCTTCTTGAAGAGGATCTTATTCCATAGAGGATAAAATAATATGTTGTAGTTGAAAGTGAGTTTTAAGGAGAGTGTGGTGAATATTATTCAAGTGTGCATGAGGAATAAATTTTAATTGGTACTCCCCTTGGTGAGAGCAAAGGCAATTTAAATTTTTGATAACATAAATAAGTTGTAGTAAAACGTAGTGGATATGTTGACTTATTTCAATAACTTCCATTTGGTGTGATTAAAGACAATGAAAAAGAAGTTATATATTATCAAGAGGAGTTGTTCCTAGAATATCTTGATGAGTTTGAGGATATTTATAAATTATAACTTTAGTTAGATGATCTTTATGGTACTTCAAGTGTGTAAGAGAAATTTGATCTTGATGAAGAAGTACTATTTAATCTAGCTGAAATTTTTTTATCAATATTATGTTGATCAAGATGATTCAATTGAATAAGTTATAGTGATTAATGAGCTTTATGAGGTAGACTTGTAGTCACATCATGATCCTATAGCAGACTTTAAAGTTATTGACAATCTTTTGGCTCCTAATGACAAAGGTAAGGAAGTGGTTTATGTTATTTCTTCTCAAGATGATAATCAAGAGGATGTTGAAGGAATGTGATAATGATATGCCAACATTTGTAATGATTTTTAAGCTATTAAGTGGACCACATATCCTATATAGTAGGTTGAGGACATTTTAGAAGTCGTTATCTCTCCAACACATCAAAAAGGAGACCTAAAAAAATTTGTAGCTCTTAAATATAATTAAAGAATGACATAACCATTTTGAACTTCCTCAAGACATTAAAACTCTAAACATGTTTAGTGAGAACTATGATGCAACTAAAGGAAATATGGTTGAGTTGTTTGAAAGACCAGAGCAAATTGTTAATGAGGAAAGAAACAACATAAGGTAAATGTTAAAGTCCAAGATGAGTTTTTATTCATAGGTGACTAGTTTTTTGTTATTTATTAACTTGAGACATGATAAGAGAGTTATTATGTAAGAATAATTTCATATCAAAAACTAGGTCTAAGAGGTAGCTTGTTTCACACCCTTACTCATCTCATGAAGAAGATGATCTAAAAATCTTCCCTTTTGACCAAGAGGATCAATCTTGGAAGGTTAGTTTGTAAATTTTATTTTGATTATGCTTGTTGTGTTCCTAAGTGAATTGTATCACAAGTATATTGTGTGTCTTGTTAATGCTTTGTCTTGTTCTAAGTTATTATCATTTTGTATGTTTTTATGGTCAATTAGTCAAATTATCTTGTTCAATATTCTTACATCCAAGGTCAGGATCTGATTATGTTCATTTCAAAGTGTTAAAAAAGACTCCATGAGTCCAAAAGAGATGCAAAGATACTTGTTCCTAATCATCACAGACATGATTCCCAGTTAAGACACAAAAATGTTGACAAGTTTGAACCCATAAAATTTAAAACTTTGATACAACATTGTTCATAGTTTTGTCATGCTTATGTGATATTCAAATGGTCTTTGTAAGGTCTTGTTAGCATTATTTAAGGTAATATATTTTCTAGGATTTCCAATTCCTTTAGAATTAGTCTAGTGGGTCTTAGGGGTATGTCATGATGTTTTAATATGGTTCATAGTCCATCAAATTAGGTCCTTTTGCTTGGTGTCTTGGTTTAAAGTGTGTTAAACATGTTTGAATAAATTAAGGTGTTTTAACTTTTTAAAGGTTTTTAGAGAAACCTAGGTTTCAATTTTGACTAAAATAAGCCTCCTCAAGGTGATTTTATTGCATGGATCATTAAATCCGATGATTAATAATTAATTTTAATTCCTATAAGGTCTTAAATGGATATATTTTCTCTACACTAGCTTTCTTTACACTCGAAGATGATTTTAAGGGATTTAGGTCCATTTTAAAAGATGGTAAAGATGAAATACATGTAATATTTCACTTTTAAAGGATTTAAAATGAGTTTTAAATGTACTAATATTTTAAGGAAGTGAGATCATTGCTCTACATGTTAGAATAGTTTAATTTTTGCTTCAAAAAAAATTAGGAGTTTGTACCAACTTTAGGAGCCCACTTCAAGGTGAGTTTTTTATAAAAGTGTATACTAGTATTATAAAAGACATTCATGAGTTTAAAACTCTCACAATAATTAAAACTTCCAAACATTCTTCTTCTCCTCCATTACTCTCTTTGTAGGCTCATAAAGGCTATTTTCATGTGGTTAGTATGTACAAAGGAAAGAGAGTTGAGTCTTGATATTTTTTTTAATAGATTATGGCATCATAAGTAGCTTCAAAGTTATGTAATTTTTTTACATAACCATCTCATCTCATTTATGAAAAATAATTAAGAAGATAGGGTGATCTGAAAGAGCTAGCCAACCCCACAAGCTCATTTTTTCTCCTTTGAAGAGGTAGTCTAAAGTAATATAAATGCATGATATAATTTTTAAAGGATATATAAGGTAGGTAAATTCATATTTTATGCTTTTATAAGTTCCATTTCACACATGTGGGCTTAATTTGACAAAAATTATCTTCTTTTGCTCAGTTTCCAAAGGTGGTTATCATGGTTTCCTATCAATTTTAGGGTTTTCAAAATTTGAAGGGATGGAATAAGGATTCAGACCACACCTCACTCTCTCATATTCTATATAAAAAAATTTCCATGGACATTCTAACACCATTCTCTCTAAGCAAATATTTAGTATTTCCTCAATTGAAGTATGTGTGTGAGTAACAATCACATAAAGTGATTTGAAGGGTCTTATTATGTATTTTAAAGGTTATGTGAGGGTATTTAAATTTAAATATCATTTATAAGTTAATTAATATGTGTTCTTAGATCTTAAAATATCATTTTTGCACCATTTTGATGGCTTAAAGCATAAGGAATGTAGACCTATAAGTTTGCATACCTATAGGTTTATATTTTAGGACAAATTATGTTTTAATGTGTACCAAAGGTGATTTTGAATACCTAATAATGAATCCAATGTAACCTTACAAAATATTTGTATATGTCTAGACTAGTGAAGAAGTTTTAGTCTTATGACCCAATGTCAAGACATCTAAATAGACATATAAGCAAGGCTAATAGGATATATGAATGGTCAAAAGATGCTAAAAGGTTTGTAGAGGGTTAAATATGAAAGATACTAAATTATTTTCTAAGGTTTATGAAAGTTTCAATGATCTAATTGAATAAGTAAATGATTCAAAAATATGGTATCCAAAATACTCTCAACTAAGTCAACACCTATAGTTAGCTAAGTCTCAAGAATGAAAGAATATGAGATCCTTGTCTAAGACTATGTTAGTATGGTAAATTTATATACTATGTATCATATGTCCCAAGGTAGCTAAACATAAATATAAATCTAAAATAATACCTAGATGCTCATACATAAACTTGTATACGAGAACAAGAAGGGATAAGTTTGTAGCTGCCATGCGAGGCCAATCGTCTTGTAGGAGGGTAAGAAAGAGATAATAATATATCTCTAATATTTTTTAAGGTGATAAAATAATAATAAAAATGAAATCTTACATTTAAATTATAGTTAGGATAAATCCGAGTTCCATTGAAGACACTCAGGCATACTTGGGGTTTTAAGTGGGGTTTAAAGTGGGTTTTCAAGTTTGAGAGAAGAGATGGATAGTAGATAGTATTTGAGAGTTTAATGGAGAAATGAATAAGTTTCAATAACTATATTTAAAATACTTCCATCCCCAAAAGTATAACCTAGACATCAAATACTTACCTGTAACCAAAGGATTGTTTATAGGTCTACTAAACATATAAGTGGATTAAGGTGATGATATTTTAGTATAAATTGTTTCATGGTGGTCTAAACCTCATGAATCATGATGTGAGATAGTGTAATTCCATATTAAACACTAACTTAGTTCCAAAATGCATAATCAAAAAGGCTAAAATGAAGAAAAAGTAGACTTATAGGTCTCTTTATAAGTAAAATGTAAGAAACCTTGTTAATAAATGAAGTCCAAAGGCTAAGTGAATTGGTATGAAGTCATGTGTAAACACGATGGGTATGATTTATATTATGAATTATTAAAATAGGTCATTGTAAGATTTTCTCTTCAGACATAACACTATCATGAAGACCTAAGAGGCCTAAATGGTTATAGTCAGTACTGTATCATCTTGATAGGTAGGATGTTTATTTGGTTTGGAGGTTTTGAAATTTATATAGAGAAGTTTTTATGGATGTAACTTAGCTTCTATCATTGGTCACATCATTCTAATAAAAAATACAAACTTATGATGAGGATATAGGTAATTAGTCATGAGAATGGTAGAAGTTAGAAGTGAATTGTATACCAATCCAATGCCAAAAAAATTGATGAAATCCATTGAAATATAAGGGAATTAAGAAAAATTTATAACATAAGGTGGTATATGATATATATTTTGATAAAATTGATACAGTAAGGTAGGTAACCTTAAAAAATACCTACAATCAAGATAAATACAACCAATTAGAGCCTACAGGCATGATTTATCAATTGAAGATGCATACTTGATTTGAGCTTATAAAAGTTTTGATGGAAGAATAAAATAATTTAATAATTATTATATAATTCTATAATAATATTTTATGATCCTCTAAATAAATGGAAAATATGACAAGGTTAATAAGACTATCTAGGCTTGTTTAGACTAAAATCACACATATAGACTTATAAGTATAATTTGGAGATGAATGTTTATTTGGTGGAAGGTTATATGAGACAAAAAATATTTAAAAAAAATATAAATACTTAAAAAATTAATTCATGGGTTTTAGACTCTCACAGTGTTAGAGGGAGAAAGGAAGCTCTCAACCATAGAAGCCTACTGGCTTAATGGGACTATAGAGATTTGCTTAGGAAGATGGATGGTTTATGTTGTTTAAGTTTAAGATAAAGCGTAAAGGATTATATGAGATTATAAATACATAATAATTATGTGATATATACCTTAGTGAAACATTATATGCATTAATTATATCCTTCAATAATGAATAAAAAGAGAGGACCAAATCCTAATGAAGACCTACAAGCAGACTGTCAAGCTTAGGTGTATTGAAGCTTATGGGTGTGATTGATAAAGTATGATTTTTGAGAGAAAATAAATTTCAGAGGGTGGTAATAAATATAATGAATTTCTTTATGAATTTTTTAACTCTTTTAATAATCAATAAAATCTCAAACACATTAGTTAGGGTCAAATCCACTAGTTGGCTTTTAAACCCTCAAGGTATTAAATATATGTTGTAGAGCTATATGAGAGATAATATTTATTTTTTATTAATTTAAAAAAATTTAATTAGGAGTTATAGACCCTAAAAATTCATTAAAAACTCAAACCAAGTGTCAAAACATCACTTTCAGGTCAAATCTCTCTCTTAATCTCACAAAATCTAGTTTGCCTAGCTAAGGAGCTACTTTCTTTTTATCATTACATTAAAAACAAGTTTCATTGGAGAAAAATATCATATGATATATTAGAGGTAATTTTCCACTTTTTATTTGAGTAATTGTTTTCTTGGTTAAGGCCTTCTACTTTATGAATCATCGTTAAGATGATAAGACAAACAGACTGCCAAGAAGACTAATAATGACCAATTTGGAGAATTTGACTTATTAAACACATGTAATTACATATAATTATTATAAAAACTCTTTAAAATTGTTATATTCTCCAAATATATTCTAACCATGGTATTTTCCTTTACTTTTAACTATACGGATGCATTAAAAACTATACTTTTATGAGTTTTTGGGCTCCGAATAAAGTTTTTAAGATCATGGCTAGATGTAAATGGTTGGGAAGGGTTATTAGGGATGTATTTAATTTAAAAAAACCATACAATATACCCTAAAATTACACATTCATTGAAATCCAAAACAGGCTTGAGGAAGGGCTAGTTTTTTGGCCATTTCTTGGTTTGCCTACTTGCACAAGGTTATATAAGCCCAAATTTGGCATGGAGGATTATCATGGAATATGTAAATTTAATCAAAAAATTCTTATAATTTTCACATTTTTGGGATGCCATTTGAGCAAAAACTTAGTTTCTAGGCAAGGAGACCTAATTAGGCCTAATTGAAAAGAGAAAATGAGCTAAAAGGTGTAGTTTCACTTAGATCTAGGTCTTAAAACTTGGCATAGATCTGTAAGGGGATAATGGGTCCTCATATATATATATATATATATATATATATATATATATAAATTTATCCAATATACTCTATCAATTCTTTTTTACAATTATGTTTACCTATTTTGAGGGTTACAAGGAGTTGAGGGAAAATAAGCTATAAGAGAAAAATCATATCTTTTGAACTATTTAATTGCTAAAATTTTAATTTTTTAGGTATTTTATCATTTTGAGTTTCCATCCATGGAGGGAGAATGTTTTTTGAAGATAAATCCAAGTTTTCACCTTCCTACACCAAGATGAAGATGGAGGATTTCAAGGGGTCAACCAACAAAATCAATGTATAAAACTCTTCAACAAGATTTATTAAGGTTAATTCTATTATATACACCATTTGGAGGATAATAATAAGTCATATATTGGTTTTAAAAAGGATTCAAAAGATTGAAAGAGTCATCAACTACCCTTGAAGATACCTTTTCTTCTCTTATGCCAAGTAAGGAGACAATGTCAAAGATGCATTAAGAGTCTTCAAACAAGCCCTTTGAAAATGGAGAGAGCTCAAGAATGGATGAGAGAAAGTATTCAATGTAGTTTTTTAAAGACTTGATCAAGACATGAAGACCTATTTTCAAATAGAAGGCTTGTTCATCAAAAATATAAGTGCATACAAGCAAGAATATATGCACATGTATGGTTAAACTCCAAAAAACAATGTTAAGACTTTTCAATAATTTAAAACAAGTATAGATCTAATTTATATGCTATTATTGAGAAGATAAGAAATAGATAAACTAATAACTTCTATGTAGAGGTTGAAGGAAGACTAACTGGATGAGTTATCCCTAATTTTTAGGATTTCATCTCTCTCTCCTTTCTCTTTTTCTATTTAAGTATGCCTAGTTTTGACATTTATAGTGATCCTTAACCTGACTTATGGAAAATCCCTTCTTATAAAAACATCTATACTTGGATCTATGAACTGAATAATATTGAATCCATTCCTCCTAAATGCTTGTGACTATTATATTCTCATGGTTTGTAGATGAATGTTAGTGATAGTGAATTCTTCCTCACATTTATACTCTCTTGTGTACCTATTTATAAGTTATTAATAATCCTTGTAGGTTACATAGTGTGATGTAATATATCTATATATTTGGAAAGTTTAATCTTTCTTTATTGTCCTTAATAAACCTACTAATCAAGTTTCTTAGATCATGCATCAAGATAAGCCTCTATGTGAAACATTTGTGTTTGTAGATCCCTTTTTTGAGTAGTGTAATCAAGTTCATGTTTTAAATCAGCCTTATTAGTGCATGTTAGGCAAGTGAAGGAGACATTTTTTTGTATTACCTTAGAAAGGTTTTATTTTAGTTTATCTTCTTCTCTTTTCCCTTGCACACTATTAATTTAGAGTAGAGAGCCTAACTAGTACATTAAGGGGAGATAACAATGCCTAGGATTGTCTCCATATTAATCCAAACTATGAAGTCTTGAAACAACCTTTACACAAGAAGAGTTTATTAGATCATGGACTCTTCATCCAAGTATCAGATGCCTGGATTCTTGTTTTGGTATATATACCTAAGAGATCTATGTTAATATTTATTATAGACCCTCACATCTAGTATAGCGGATGTGTTTGATGAAAGATAGGAATAAAGGTTACAAGTAGGTGTTATACAATTAGATGGTCATGATAACCAATTGACCATTAGCTCATGAGTGAGCTATTTTTGTGTCAAGATAATGGGACTTTATCATGAACTTAGACATATTAATTTTACCTTGGATATCTTCATAAATAAGTTCTTAAACTAGATTTATCTTGGTCATTAAACCCATGAGGTTTAATCTTAGATAGATAGTATAGTTTCATGTATGGCTAGGGTCAAGATGGGACTTTTAGGTTTAGTGACCCCCTTCTAGGTAAGTATTACCTCAAGTGGATTATGTTAAAGGGTTTCTTATATTTTATCTCACTTTGAGTGATGAGATCAAAATAAATCATGATGCATTATAGTAATCAATCCCATATTCCTTATTTCCAGCCTTTTCCTTGTAAGTAGTTCCAGAAAGAGTTTGGGCATAGTCCCTCCTTAGGTCAAAAATATTGTCTCAGTAGAAAAAGAGTGTTTAATATACCTTAGAAAAATATTTTGTCTAGATGATAGACTAGGGGTTTTATTTTGTTTCATATGGGGTTTTTTCTTGAAATCTATATTTTTATATTTGAAATTACCCATGCTAATGAGAACTGTAAGGTTGTAAAAAATGTGTCTTGACTAGCTTGTGTCCACTTAATAATACTCTATTGGAAGGTTGTGTGATCATATATTTCATCAAGTGTGGATTATAAATTTATTGGGTGATCTTAAAAAGTGGTATAATATCCTTCAAATCTAGACAAATAGACTCTAGATCCAAATGGTTAGACTTTAAAGCCAAATTGGTGAACTCTAGAGCTAGATTGGTAGACTTCAAATCTAGACTAGTGAACTCTAAAACTAGACTAGTGAACTCTAGAGCCATATTTTTAGACTCTATAGCTAGACTGGTGAAATTCAAAGTTATACTGATGGACTCTAAATTAATCTTAGTGGACCCCATATTGGAGTTGTTGCCAGAATCTAGATAATGTGAGTGCAATGGAGACGTGATCACACAAGATGAACAAGTGCACACCACATAGATGCTAAAGCAATTTGAAATTAACATAATAAGATAAATTTTACAAGAAAAAATGGAGAAAACCAAAATCTAAATAGCATGAGATGGCCAAAGTGAGGAATACAAATAGGAGAGTACGTAAGTAAGTCCTCCACAAAAGGTGGACAAGGCACCCCAAGAATAGAATGTAACTCCTCCATGAAAGGTGGTGACAAGGTGCTAAGAATAGAGAAGTAACTCCCATCAAGGGAGTTACTTATGACACCTATGACACATCTATGACACACACCTCCACATAAGGTAGCCTATCCCACAAATGTAATAAAACTCCATGGATGCACAAGAAATACAATTTCCCTAATTAATAAATAGGGAAAAATAAAAAACTACACTAAGACCCTCCCATAAGCGCAACTTAGGTGGGTAGTGTGGAAATATAAAATGGGTCCCAACAACTAGGCCTGATGAGGTACCCATGTACAAATTCAATCTCACATAAGATAGAGAAAAGGAGAAAATATGTAGTAAAAACTCCCCCCCAAAAGAGAGACAAAAAAAATGAAGAGGCTAGAAGCCCCCCTGAAGATGATGCTACTATAGATGTAGACTGCACCCTAAGAAGAGCTCATAGATGAATGAACTTGCTCTCAAAAAAAGTTTTGGTGAAGATGTCTTCAACTTGCTCTAAAGACTAGCAAAATATTAAGTCAATGACCTGACTATGAATGAGCTCCCGAATGAGATGCATGTGAATCTCTATGTGCTTGGTCCACTAGTATTAAACTAGATTCCTATAGATCTGAATGGTACTCTAGTTGTCACAATAAATGATGGTGGGCTGCCTGATAAGAATGCCAAACTTAGAAAGAATCCCCTGAAGCCAAATAGCCTCAGTAGCTGTATTAATAGCTCCCCTGTACTATGCCTCTGTGGATGATATAGCAATAGCACATTTTTTCTTGCTAGACCAACTGATAGGACCTAAACCAAGAGAGAAACTATAACCAGAAGTGGACTTGTGAGTTTGTGAATCACCAGCCTAGTCTGAATCTATATAACCAACCAAGTTAACATCTATGCCAAATCTATAATGAATCCATGTATGTAATGAAAGATCCTCTTAGCTGCTTTCCAATGTAGCTCATGAGGTTCCTGCATGAATCTAGAGACAATTCCCACTGTATATGATATGTCAGGCTTGGTGTGAGTCAAGTAGATGAGACTACCAACAAGTTGTCAATACCGAGTGGCATCAACCAATGGTGAAGAATAAATAGCCTCAAGCTTGACTCTTGATAGAAAAGGAGTTGGAGATGGCTTGCAATCAGCCATGTGAAACCAAGCCAATAAGTCAAGAGCATACTTAGGCTGTGAAAGAGAAATCCCTGAATCTGACTATGAGATCTCGATGCCAAGGAAGTAGTGCAACAAACCCAAGTTTGTCATGTCAAATCTATCCTAAAGAGATGCCTTCACCGCTACAATAGATGATGAAGAACTCTTGGTGATCTCTCTAAAAATCCCCACTACTACGTCTGTCATCTACAAGATCTCCTACCCAAGTGCCAGCACTCTCAAGTGTTTGTCTGGCCCAAAGTAGCCCAAAAGTGGGTGAGTCAGGTGCTAACTCCTCATCCTTTGACTAACTAGAGGTGGATGACTCTGCATCACTGTCCTCACTATCTGAACTTGAAGAAGAAGAAGATGTCTCTGGCTTAAGAACCTGTTGTGGCTGATTTGAATCTAGCAAGGAATCATCATGAAGAAGTAGATCCGATGAGGGAGAAGAAGTGTCAAGTGTTGAGTCTCTAAGACTCTCCTAAAAATGGACACTTCTCTCGATGAACAACTCATGAGTGACTAGATCTAGAAGGTGATATGCCTTAATACCATCTAGGTATCCTAAAAAGATGTAAGGCTTGGACTGACATTCCATAGCTTTGCATTTCTTCTTCAAAATGTGGGCCATGGCTAGGGATCTAAAAACTCTAAGGTGCTCAACATTAGGTTTCCTTTTATGCCAAGATTCAAAGGGTGTTATCCCTTTCAAAGCTTTGTGAGGAACCCTATTTTGAATGGAGCAATCATAATTGATGGCTTCAGCCCAATACTATGGTGCTAAGGATTTGGAGTGAATCATATAGCTACCCATCTCTTTCAAAAACCTATTCTTGCATTCTACAACCCCATTCTATGAAGGACTGTAAGTGACTATGCACTGCAAATCAATCCCCTCTGTAGTGCAAAACTACTCGAATTTGATGCTGACATACTCCCCTCTATTATCAATTCAAAGAACCTTGATGGATTTCTCACTCTATTTCTCAACAAGAGCCTTGAAGTCTAGAAATTTTTCAAACACTTTAGACTTTTGTTTGAGAAAATATATCCAAGTGTACCTAGAGAAATCATCAATGAAAGTGATGATGTACTTGGTCCTTGTGAAAGATGGTTTGGGAAACGGTCCTGATACATCACTGTGAACTAACTCTAAAGGTTGTGAAGCCCTCCAAGCTTTGCCTTTGTCAAATTTTTCTTTGGGATGCTTCCCAAGGGAGCACCCCTCTCTAAGTCCTTTTGAGAATTAGACATGAGGCAAGCCAATGACCATGTCATTTTTGCAAATTTGCTCAAGATAGCGGTAGTTAAGGTGGCCAAACTGCTCATGCCACAATTTGCTAACTCCATCTGAATGAGTCAAAAATGCTATTGGAGAAGAATCTAATGTAAAATGTGAGAAGGTGTATAACCTGACTCAGTGATTTTCCCTACCCACTGCCACTATAGTGTCACTATGCAACTCCCTGATAGCCACTGAATCTGGTGAAAACTCAACTCTCATGCCCCAACCAATGTGAGTGATTTGGTACACTGATAGGAGATTGGTTTAAAGAGAAGGAAAACTTATAACATTATTGAATGTTCCTCCTTCCATTTCAATTGACCCTCTCCTACAATGGAAACTGATGTGTCATCACACAAACTAATTGAAGTCATGCTACAAGGCTCTAAAGATGAAAAATTAACTAGTGAAGAGCCCATGTGGTGAGAAGCACCCAAGTCAATGACCCATGAAGATGTGGAAGCTGTTGTAGCTACATGGGCCTTGCCCTTTTCTTTCTCCTTACCCTTGCCTTTTGTCAGGGATGCGAAACACCAGAAGCATACAATTGATTACCAAATACCAAGCAACTTAATATGCGGAAATAAACCAGATTCACCAAGTAACTAGAATTCAAAATAACATAGCATATGAGAGACAATACACAACTTGTATTAACACTTTATATAGAAAAAAATACAATAGAGAATATCCCACATCTTCTCCACCACCTTACAGAGGTTTCCCACACCTCAAGTGAATAGTAATTCTTCTCCCCAAAGCTCTCCCTCTCACAAGTCCCAACACACAACTCAAATACAGAGTTGGTGTTCACCTCCCGTGCTCCACGCACACCACAAGTGCTCCATGCACTCCACAAGCACTCCACATGCTCCACAAGTACTCAAGGTACTTCAAGTAGATCTCCCATGAATTTGCAACAACTTACAATTCAACAGACCATACTTATGGAAGGAACTCCCTTGCCTTCCTCTTTGCTCTATCCGAGTACACACCTGTACTCCAAGTAGATCTTGCCTGATACTGCTCCCTGTTGTGTTGCTGTCTATATGATCTTGCACACCTGCAAATCAAATAATGGTTCTGCTCACCTGTGAACCTTGACCTTGCACACACATATACCTATAGATCAACGATCTTACTTACCATGTAGATCTCCTATATAGGCCAGGCAACTATGACCAAGATCCTACACTCTTGAAGAATCCAGCTGACTCTCCAAACCCACACCAACACCCCTGGTACTATTGTGGAGCTAGGAGGAACACCCTTGCTCACCTTACACATAGAAGGAGCAAACTTTGCTCAACTCAAACTAGCCCACTTTTCCAATACAACCATGAGTCTATTATATAGATCTCATCAAACAATAATTAGACATCTAATTACAATAATTAGATCCACAGCTATGAGTCTAAAATTAGCACTCATCATGCAAACACTTGGTTCGTTAGCTAACTACCCATAATTAGCTCGTAGTCAAACCACACAGGTGACCGACATCGGTCCCTGTCTGCCTGGAGGTGACCGACGTCGGTCGATATATGACCGACGTCGGTTGCTTCTCTATGCTATCCTGTCGACGTCGGCTGATCAGACCGACCCCAACTTCTCTGCAACTCAACAACCTTCAGCAACCTCCTCTCCTGTTTGCATCAGTGAAGCTTTTAGCTCCACAATCCTAACAATCTCCCACTTGGAGATAAACAGCTGCACTGTACCTATACCTATACTCCATCTAATCTGTTTCCTGGTTTATATCCCTCTTCAAGCTCCCACTTGAAGACAACCCACCACACATCCCGTGGTGTACCACCTGTCATTCGAGTACCTTGCCACATTTGAACCTACAACACCTATAGTGAAGTCCTGACCCTGCATAGCAACACCTGTTGCCGGTCCCTCTCAAAAAAACATGAGAACCCACTTTCTCGAATTGGCTCCTAACTCTGATAGCTCCCACTGCATGGGAATACTCAGGTCTATACCAGACCTCATGTGATTTCAGACACTGTACCTGTCTAGCCCTTAGTGTGCTCTGGCTCTGCATCCCAAACCTCGCCAACACTTGATTCACATCAGCTCCCACTCGAGACAAAATCAACCTGTGATCTCCATGCCTCCCATGTCAAAGAATTTCACTGCTCAAAACTCCTCCTGACATGCCACTGAACTAATCTTACCCTTAACTCAACAAAACCCTGTATGTACAAACCTGCTATAGCAAAACATACCATCCACATACAGTAACAGAATGATGTCATGACTCATCATCCACCTGGTAAGATAAATCACAGTAGTTACCTGACACTGACTGAAGCCATGCTTCGTCCTCCACCTGTCAAAACCTGTACCACTGTCTTACAGCTCCACAAGACCATATACCTGGTCTTCCGTCTCACATATCCGTTCTCTCTATTCTTCTACTAAGGCATCCATTCATCTCTGTGCTTTCATCTAGCTGGCAAACCTACCAAAACTCCCGTTTGGTTCTACATCATATCCCTGCCTAGCTCCCACCTGTTTCCTGGATCCTTCCTGCTATACAATCAGCAACATGTATGAAGAAGAGGAACACAAATTTGAGGGCCTACTTACACCTTCAGTCCTCCGTATGGGTGTTTGAGACTCCTTGACAACACGCTGTCCACCCAAAATTCGTTACAGTGATTGACCTCAGTCACTCCACAGTCTGCATCCGACTGACATCAGTTCCATGCGTCTGTACCTAACTACCAACCTGCCAGCACTGGTGCCCCTACCATCGACGTCAGTCCTCCTGACCGACATCGGTCTTACATACTGCCGATGTCGGTCCCATGACCGACGTCGGTCTTATCCTGCCTGACATCGCTGGCTTCGGTCTGGACATGACTGACATCGGCACCTGTCTGTTCGACGCCAGTTCCTCCTGACCGACGCCGGTGTCTGTGTTCACCTGTGAGTGATGACTTTTTACCCGTGAGCTCCTTTGAATCAAAACCCATGTCCAAATTGCTCTACTCAGAAGTATCCAGCACCATCCATTGGGTTCTATCTGCCATCTCCTCCAAGTACACCAAGGCTTTCCAGTTCTTAAGCCTGTCAAATATATCTATCTTCTGCTTAAGAACATGCATCTCCTTCTTGCTCATGTGACCAAGCCTACGAAGCCACGTCTCTGCAACAAAAGAAGAATCAGTAATATAAACAAGTAGATAAAGTATACCTATTTTCTTACCACCAGCTAATTCAAGTGCATCCGGTGTGAGAGCTCTTATGCATCTCTCATCACCCAATCTTTCTGAAGAAATTAGCCATATCTCCAAACCTGGGACCTGCATGACCTTCATCAACACCTGTGTGTTGGCCGCCTGCAATTTCAGCTTCACTTCCCCTTTGCCAATCTTTTGGCAAGGCTCACCAGATCCTCTACCTGGGGCTGCATGGAAAGAGGCAACCGAATCTTTTATCCAAGATTTAACTTTATCTAAGAAACCTACAAACACATCCTGTGCAACAACACCTGCAACATCTGTATCTTTAGTTTCTTCATGCTGATTTGCTACCAACCAACAATCTTCTTTTACCTACTCTTTCTTTCCATAGGACCATGAGTGACCATCTATGCTTTTCAACTCCTCCATTCTTAGCTTACTTTCATCTACCATTGCTCTACTCCCACTCAATCAGAAATCCCTGAGAGTGACCTATAACCAAACACAACCCTGCTTCCTGCAACCTTAGCTCTGATACCACTTGTTGGTATCAAGCTCAAAAACCTACAACCAAGGCTCTGATACCACTTGTCAAGGATGCGAAACACCGGAAGCATACAATTGATTACCAAATACCAAGCAACTTAATATGCAGAAATAAACCAGATTCACCAAGTAACTAGAATTTAGAATAACACAACATATGAGAGATAATACACAACTTGTATTAACACTTTATACAAAAAAAAATACAATAGAGAATATCCCACATCTTCTCCACCACCTTATAGAGGTTTCCCACACCTCAAGTGAACAGTAATTCTTCTCCCCAAAGCTCTCCCTCTCACAGGTCCCAACACATAACTCAAATACAGAGTTGGTGTTCACCTCCCGTGCTCCACGCACACCACAAGTGCTCCACGCACTCCACAAGCACTCCACGTGCTCCACAAGTACTCAAGGTACTTCAAGTAGATCTCCCATGAATCTGTAACAACCTACAATTCAACAGACCATATTTATAGAAGGAACTCCCTTGCCTTCCTCTTTGCTCTATCTGAGTACACACCTGTACTCCAAGTAGATCCTGCCTGATACTGCTCCCTGTTGTGTTGTTGTCTATATGATCTTGCACACCTACAAATCAAACAACGGTTCTGCTCACCTATGAACCTTGACCTTGCACACACATACACCTGTAGATCAATGATCTTACTTACCATGTAGATCTCCTATATAGGCCATGCAACTGTGACCAATATCCTACACTCCTAAAGAATCCAACTGACTCTCCAAACCAGCACCAACACCCCTGGTACTGCTATGGAGCTAGGAGGAACACCCTTGCTCACCTCACACATAGAAGGAGCAAATTTTGCTCAACTCAAACTAGCCCACTTTTCCAATACAACCATGAGTCTATTATATAGATCTCATCAAACAATAATTAGACATCTAATTACAATAATTACATCTGCAGCTATGAGTCTAAAATTAGCACTCGTCATGCAAACACCTGGTTCATTAGCTAACTGCCCGTAATTAGCTCACAGTCGAACCACACAGGTGACCAACGTCGGTCCCTATCTGCCTGGAGGTGACCGACGTCGGCTGATATATGACCGACATCGGTTGCTTCTCTATGCTATCCTGTCGACGTCGACTGATCAGACCGACCCCAACTTCTCTACAACTCAGCAACCTTTAGCAACCTCCTCTCCTGTTTGCATCAGTGAAGCTTTTAGCTCCACAATCCTAACACCTTTTGCCTTAGTAGAATCTTGGGTAGATGAATTATGCTTGATGGACTCAGGAACACCTGTGTTATTCTTCTCTAGAAGATGAGTTAGGTGATCTATTTATTTCTTCATGCACTTGTGTTCATCATGCCCTATCTTTTTACAATAGGCACACTTAACCTTCTCCTTCTTAGGTTTAGCATTGGAAGAGGAAGTCTCAGTTGTTGTTTTTGGCAGGATTAGTGTTTTCTTTCTTCTTCTCCTGGTCCTTGTTTTTTTTCTTCTTCTCCTTTGTTGAAGTCTTATCCTTACCATTTATAGCTATCAAATCTTGGGGTTGAGTAGACTTCATTGTGCCCATTTGAATTGCCTTATCTTGCTCCCTAGTCAAGTCGACAATGAATGAATCCAAAGAAGGCATTTTCCATGTAGTACCAAGGGCACTTTTTGTGGCATGGAAAGTGGAGATAAAGACTGAATAGCTAGGACCTAAATTTGTGAGAATAGAAAGTATGAGTTGATAATCTTTCTTATCTATCTTGCATTCTTTCAATTGCAATCTAAGGGCCTTAAACTTAGTGAAGAAGTCCTGTAAGGTGTCAAAGTTGCTAAGACTTAGACTTATGAGTTTGTTTTTGAGCTCATGACCTCTCATCTCATCAAGCTTCCCAAATAAATTTTCTAAGGTGTCCCATATGTCTTTGGGAGTCTGAGAGGATTCTAGATGGAAGAGAATTTTGGGAGACAGAGACAAGCTCAGTAATCCATAGGCTTCATCACTACGGTTATACCACTTGACCTTTTCAGCATCTGTGTTGGGTTCTACTTCTGTACCCATGGTGATCCTATAAAACCCTTTGATTCTAAGAATGATTGACATTTTAACTTTCCATTCATGATAGTTGAAGGGTGTTAGGGGTTTAATTTGAAAAAAATCCATTTTAGCTAAATTTAGGTGAAGTTGTGTTGATTGTAAGTTGTGAAATTATGTAGAAAGGAGAATGAAAGTTGTGAAGATTTGCAAGTTGTGAAAAGCAATCACACCCCCCCCCCAAAATATTAAGCCCCCCCCAAATATGCAAGTGCACACTCAAAAGACATTAGACTCAGCCAAAAATGTGTCTTAGAGTAATCAGTGCAAGACTAAAGCAAATAGGACGTCGGACTCAGTCGAAAATGCATCTCGGGAGACCCAAATTTTTGGCACTTTATAAACTAGTGTATTTTTGACAAATAAAAATCCTACACTATGTAAAATTGAATTACAAACACTTTTTAAAAAAATAGAACCCAAAACTAAGCTACCATTTGCAAGATATTAAAGTTACAATTTTCCTATAAACTAGTGTTTTTGCAAAAAAGAACACTAAAACATTAAAAAATGCCTGTTATGGGGAAGAAAGTGGCCTTCCAACCACTCTTTGGATTCAACACAGAATGAGGAATCCAAAGGTGGTTTTTGTGAGGGGGAATTGGCCTCCCACCAACCTGGGCCTCACCCTTCATCTTTGTAGGTCGAAGATACAAGTTTTAATTCAAAACCCAAAAAATATAAAGCTGTCTAAAATCCTTAATATTCAGTCAAATTGACTAATTTTTTTTTATCAAGTAAATTTTAACTAAAAACAAATGAAACATAGACATAATAATGGATGCCATGTGTCCAAGGGGTGCCAAATAGGATGCCAAGTAAGGAAGGGGCGTCTAAAAGCAAATAGTCCAAAATTTGACTCAAAAAAGACAAAAGAACAGTAGACCTGTGCTAGACCATACAGCCTATCTGAGGTGCCTTGCTAGAGATTGTGGTGTGGTAGAACTTCACCAAAAAGGAGGCACAAAAGCTTGAATCTAAATAGCAGACCAAACAGCAAGCAAAATAATAGGTGGTGTCTAAACAAGGCACAGTTCTGAATTTTTTTTGCAAAAAACAAAACCAACCTATAGACCTAGGCTGTATAGCTAGCTTGGCTGGTAGAAAAAGATGTCGTATAGCTGAAGGAGGGTGTAGACCAAAAGATATGTGCTTTTCTAGAAGAAAGGATGTGCCACTTTAAATCAAGAAGCCAAGAAAAGTGCGCAGAATGTAGAAGCTTGGTGCTTGTGTTTGTCCTGACTACTGCTGAGTCTAAAGTTCCTTAGAGCCACACAACAATGGCACCCAAGAATAGCTGAACCATCCCCTAGAGTGAAGACAACCAAGACACCCAAAGGCTAAAATGATACCAAAAATGATATTGACAAAAAATTTTTAATTTTAGACCAAATCTAGAATAAAAAAAGAACTCCACTCCTCTTGATTTCAAAAATAAGCTAAAAGCATAATCACACACAAGATTACTAGTTTTACTCTGATACCATATCAAAGTTGTTTTCAGAATCTAGATAACATGAGTGAAATGGAGATGTGATCACACAAGGCGAACAAGTGCACACCACATAGATGCTAAAGCAATTTGAAATTAACACAATAAGATAAATTGCACAAGACAAAATGGAGAAAATTGAAATTTGATTAGCATGAGATGGCTAAAGTGAAGAATACAAATAGGAGAGTACGCAAGTAACTCCTCCACAAAAGGTGGACAAGGCACCTCAAGAATAGAATATAACTCCTCCATGAAATGTGGTGATAAGGTGCTAAGAATAGAGAAGTAACTCCCATCAAGGGAGTTACTTATGACATTCTTATGACACCTATGACACATCTATGACACACACCTCCACATAAGCTAGCCTATCCCACAAATGTAGGAAAACTCCATGTATGCACAAGAAATACAATTTCCTTGATTAATAAATAGGGAAAAATAAAAAACTACAATAATACCCCATAGATAGACTAGACTCTTCAATACCTATTTCTAGTTCATCCTCTATCTCATTTATATGATTTCTAACCACTACATTGGCCAATGAGGATAATGTATGAAAATGGAAATGCAAATAATCTATAAATCAATCCTAGTTGAGAGAAGACAAATCTTACTTACACTTATGATTTTTGATACATTAGATATTTTGGGTCATGACCAAGATATATTCACTAGGCATATCTTAGGGAGGGTTGCAAACCCTCTAGTCAAGAAAAATTATGAAATCTACCTAACTAGGTCCTATGTTTTCATATTCATAAAAATATATGACAAAATCAAAGTAAAGACTAATATATTTCACACCAAATCTTGTGGCACAAATGAGGGATTAATAAACATAAAAGTAAACATGTATAAGAGAATCATAATTCTATTAACAGGTAAATAATGTATGGAGAGAGCAATATATTCAAAATACATTACTTATGCTACTTTTATCTACTAAAATAGAGGAGCAAAATTAGATATACTTACCTTGAATTTAAATCTTTTGAGACTAAATCTCTCCCTTGGACAAAGGTGCTTTGTAAGAGGTTGTTATGGTTTGTAAGGATCAATAAGAAAGGTTAAAACATCCAAGTCTTTTCCACAAGATAAGATTATTCTCTAAGTAAAAACCCTAAGTTATAAATCCTCAATTAGAATGGTAGAAGAGTAGATTGTAAAAAAACACAAATAAATAATTAACTCTTGTTGTCTCTTAGAAATGGCAAAATAAATGTCTCTATATAGTTGGATTTAACCCTAAACCTTCTAAAAAGTTAGTTGATAGGGTTGGCCCAATCAACTCTATATCCTTATTTAAAAAAATTAAATTAAGTTTTAGTTTAGGGTAGCTATGGGTGTGTTTCTATTCAAAATTTTGCTTTTTTCAGATTCAAGAGAGAGAAGAAACTAAAGAATAATGGACAAGGCATGTGAAGTACCTGGATGAAGATCGCGCACCGTAATCCAGACGCTTGTGAGCACCCCTCTTTGGTTGTGGAGGAATGACACCTACAAAGAAGAAGAACTTGGACAAGAAAACGTTAGATGGATAGGCGGTGGGTTGCCAAGTGAAAGCTTGTTCCCAGAAGTGTGAAAACTTCCTCAAGGGAGGTCAACCCACTGATAACAAACAGATAAAAGATCAAGGAAAAGTAGAATGCCAGAATACAGAAGTGATAAGCAAGTTAAAAAGGAAAGAAAAGACAAAATGATTACCTGAAAGGAGCAGTCGGGCTGATGACAGTCGCCGAGGTCAGAAATGTTGCCGCTGTCGGTTATCGGGTCTACCGATGTCGGTTAGTCTGTTGACGTCGGTGGGGGTAATGACCAGCGTCGGTCGATGTTGTGGCCTGTGGTCGGGTCTGGGTTGGTTCTAGGCGAGTTTGGACAGAGTCCGGGCCGGGCTTGGTCTGTGGACGGGTCTGAATGGTCTGGGAGAGTTTGGTTTTAGTCAGTTAGGGGGTCAAAAGGATAGAGAGGGACAGAGAGAGGAAGATGCATAGAGGACAGGGCCTGAGAAGGCTTTTCAGCCTCTCGGGGAGAAGAATAGAGGGAGTAGGAAATAGCAGATATACCAGATAACTGGAAGCTAAAGAAATGAAACAAAATGAAATAAAGACTGTGCTTACCTTTTTGTTTGCCATATGAAGAGTGGGAGAGCCATTGTTGGAGCCACATAACGCTTGTTGCAAGAGGAGATTCCTGGTCTAGAGCCTTTGCACCTATTGCTGCTGTTGCACGAGGTCCAAATAGAGAAGAGATGAATGCTAGAATGCCAAGAGAATGTTGTTTGCGAGCTCAAGGGTCCAGGGGGCTGCAATGGATGAAGAAAGGGGTAATGAAGGCTGCTGACACCGGCAGTTTCATCGACGTCAGCCGAATGGTCGCCAACGTTGGCGGTCACAGAATGGGGACAGAGGCTAAAAATAGCCTCTGTCCATTCTTGCACGCCGCGGAGCGAGGGGGTGTGGGAAGAACGGTTATGAAGACACTTAAATGGGCATGGGGGGAAAGATAATGAGGGGATTTGACATAATAAATGCTAGGGGGAAGGTGGAGGGATTCAAGGGAGGATCCAAGGAGGCAAGGGTGAGGTGGAAAGGGGGCCACTCAATTAAAATACTTAAGTTTATTTTAATCAAATGGATGGAGACCAAGGCCAAGGGTTAGGATAGGGGTTTAAGGTGAACAAGGGGGGAGGACCAAGGTGCAGACACGTTTGCGGTCTCTACATTTGCCCCTTTTTGTCTTGTTGGTTGTTCTTGACGAACTGCAAGACAAAAACAGGAGTTGGTTGCCCCAGGAAAAGGATGAGGTGTTCCCCCCTCAAAGCGATAGTCGAGAGAAGGGAATCAAAGATCGAGTGTCAATTTGACAGAAAAATGGATAGAAGAGAATGAGTGAGAATGCTGCAGTAGTCGTGATTGCGCGTAGTCCACTTCACGGGAGGGTCGGGTTAAATTGTCGCATGGTCAAGGGTCAAGGAGTGCCAAAATTGAGGTAACCGGGCCCCAGCATTTAGTCATCTGCTGATCGGGTCACTCAATCTAAGCCAAAGCTCCAAATGGTCATCATGTTCTAGGTATCCCAGGCTCAGGAAGTGCTCCCAGAGACACGAAAAAACCACAAGTAGTAGGGATCAACTGGCTCGCGATCCTATACTTGTGAAGGGTCAAAAAGAGTCTACGGACAATTCTGCTAACCAGCCGTGAGGTAGCACACACACAAAAACAACCAAGGACACATTGTCTTGGAAATGGTCGAAGGTCGAAGGATGGTCATTGGTCAAGGGGATGGATGGATGAAAGGATGTGGCCGAGCTAACCTTAGAAACA
Organism: Torreya grandis; assembly: GCA_037957365.1. Classification (NCBI taxonomy): domain Eukaryota; kingdom Viridiplantae; phylum Streptophyta; class Pinopsida; order Cupressales; family Taxaceae; genus Torreya; species Torreya grandis. The sequence goes on along the minus strand of JARHVA010001647.1, from coordinate 2,864,371 downwards.
TCATGTGGTCTGAGTGCTGCCTACATAGCCCTTGTGTGAAGGGCCTCAGGCCAATGTAGTTCTCCCTAAAAGGGAGGAAGGGTCAAAGAGATTGATTGGTCTTGGTCAAAGAAAATGATTGGTCTTGGTCAAAGAAAATGATTGGTCTTGGTCAAAGAGAATGATTGGGTCTTGGTCAAAGAAAATGATTGGTCTTGGTCAAAGTTGTCGATAGACTGGTCGTCGTCAAGGTCAAGGTCGCAGAAGAGAAGGTTTGTCCATCAAAGAGACGAACAAACGGGGGTGGTCGAGCTAACCTCAAAGGATGTGTTATCTGAGTGCTGCCTACATAGCCCAGGTCATAGGGCCTCAGACCAATGTAGTTCGGACTAAAGGTTTGACTGATCAATGATTGGATGTGGTCAAGTGTCAAAATGATGAGGGAGAGATGATGCCATGGATGTCATATGGGCCAAGGGGCTTTCATCCCTAGCAAGTTTCCATAGTCGTGATGGATATATGCTAAAAATGAATGGAAGTCTATTTATGCTTCAGCAAGTATTGGTTTATGCTTAACATAAATTGGGTCTAGTTGGTAGTTTCCATGTGTATTGGTGTCCATAGAAACTATGTGAAATGGACTAGGATGATGCTAGCTGAAAATGATGAAAAATGGCTTGGTTTGAGTTGAGTCACCGATTGATGTGGTTAAATGTGACCAAAGTGTAGAGAAAAGATGAAAGGCAAATTGCTCTTTCATTGACAAGGACCAGAAAGGAAGCATAGATAGGGGTTATTAGAACAAAAGCCCCATTCATGCATTACGTCATTGACCAGTGTGGTGTTAGAATGGTAATCGAATCACTTTGAGATTAAAGTGAGCTCGAAGTCCCCTGAGTAGGTGATAGGAGGAGGATAGGGTAACCTAGTTTAAGAGCAAGAATAACCTTGCCCCTTTTTATAGGAGACCCTGAGACAACTACAAGCCAAGTCCATGACCCGTTTTTTTTTGTTTTTTTTTTTTTTTTGGTGCAGGCTGATCGATGCGGGAAGCCTACATAGACATGTCTTTTGATGTGGTGGTCATGTTGTGAAGCTAATCAATGCGGGAAGCTTCTAAGAAAGGTTGTTGTTTGATAGCCATCCTTCGAGGGAGTGGTCTATATTTTTGCTTTATAATGTTTGATAAGTTGGCCTAGCTGTCCTTCGAGGGATCAGTCTAGTAATACAGCAATGATAGTACAGCTGTCCTTCGAGGGATCAATCTATCTTTTTGATTTGATTATTGATATAGTGACCATGGATATTGTGACATCTTGATTTGTTTTGACAGAAATGCGAGTCATGGACAAGATTATAGAAGGTCAAGGGTTCCCTTTTATTAGGACAAAGTATCCATATAGCATAAAAGGGTTATAGGAATTGTTAAGAGGAATAGGGTTGAAAAGAAGTAGGATTAAGAGGACGGGGATTGCTCAAGGGATGAGCTCAAGTTAAGTGTCAAGTGGACGAATACTCGACTAACAGTAGAATGGTCGTAGATGCAACGCAGAAAGGGGGGGCTCAAGGTCTGATAAGTCCCTGGGCCATGCTAGTGCGTGAAGGTCTGAGTCAATTAGGAGCGGACTTGCCCCATTTGGCTCTTTCCAGATTGGTCAGATGTTGATGGTGGATGTGAAATTGACTGATATGGTTGTTGATTGGTCGAGACTTGGTGATAAAAAGGATTTGTTGAATGATATTTGATTGTTGATAGGTCGAGAGTTAGTTGAAGTGTGGTAAAATGTTTGGTCAAAGTTTGTAGAAGGTTTGGTCGAAGGTTTGGTTGAAGGTTTGGTAAGGTTATGGTCGATGTCATGGTTGATGGTTGATCGAGACTTGGTTGAGGTTTGGTTGAATGTTTAATCGAAGTTAGGATAAGGTTGGATCCCCCCGGTCGCTTAGGGAGAATGTTGGATAGATTAGTCAAGGTTGACTGAGGCTTGGTGATTAAATGGACTGTGTTAATGTCAAAAAATGGGGTCAAAGGCAGTAAAGGGACCATAATTTGTCATGGAGATCCCGATTTAGGCGATGAGATTGGGGAGGCATGGGTCGGTGTTGATGATTTGTCAGAGGGATGGTCTAGAGGATCCTTGATGAGAAAGGAATCCTTTCTCCGTTGGTGATGAATGATAGCTTTAAGAGCGCAACAACGCTCAGTGTCATGTCCCGGAGTATGATGATAGTGACAGTATTTAGAGTTGTCGAACCAAGAGGGTCTTGATCCGAGAGTTGATGAGAGGGGAGGCATTGAAGGCTTGATAACGTGGTCGAGAAGAGAGGTGTCATTCGCCAGGCATTGGTGAATGGCAACCTTGAGAGCACAACAATGCTCTGTGTCGTGTCCAGGTGTGCGATGATATGTGCAAATGCAAGTGTCGTTGAATCAGGGTGGTTTTGGTCTGAGAGATTGATATGGTTTGAGAGGTGGGAGGTTGATACGAGATGACTGCAATAGTTGCCGTAAAAGCAAGGTATAAGAACCTGCTAATGGGTCTAGATGTCTTATTGCAGTAGGGGTTGATGACTTTGGTTTTAAGAGGCATAAGAGGCATTGGTCGATGGTTTGAGGGAGATATATGTTTGATGGGTTGAGGGAGTAATGGAGGCGACGTGCCTCTGTGAAGGATGGGAGTAGGCAGTACTCCTATTAAAGTGGACGGATGCGGGCCCAAGATTGAAGGTAATGACGAAGGTGGAGGAGGAGTTCTCCGATGTGGTCTAGTAGCTTTCGTGTGTTTGGGTCGAGGGCCACTATTGTGTGAGGCAAGGTTAGATGAGGGTTTGGGTTTGGATGTGGACGAAGGTGAGTGGGATTTAACAATCTCAGGCAAAGGGCAAGAGGAAATCGTGGCTGGGTCTTCCTTGGTTGAAATGGGTGGAGAGACTAGTTCTTCTCTGGGTGGAGAAGAAATAGGAGAGTGTGGCTCCTCCAGATGGCAGGAGGCAGGGATGATCGTGCCTTCTGCTTGTGCTTGAGGAGTAGGAAAGGTATGGTCATTGGATGAAGGTATGGCTAATGGTGTAGGTGTGGTCAAGGCATCCTCCAATATAGGGGAAATAGATGGAGGACTAATAGGAGAAGAGGGTTCTTCATCCTGTGATAGATGAATAGGAGAAGAAGACTCTTCTTCTTGTGAAAGAGATTGGTCAGAGACAAGAGGTAAAATAGTGTTAATCGTGTGAATGTCATGGTCATAAAAATCTTTGGTTATGGTTTGGATGTTGCTCTGAGTAGGTGGATGATTTGGAAAAGGGTGTTTGAAGATGTTGATATGTTGATTGGGTGGGGCGTTCGGGTTATCTAAAATAAGATCCCCCTTGTCGATCATGTCTTGGACGATGTTTTTGAAAGTTCGGCAGTTGTCAATGTCATGGCCTTCGACGTGGTGAAAGTGGCAGAAGTCGGCCTCTCTATACCATGTAGGGAGGGCTTTTGAAGGGTCAAATTGAGGTGGTTGGATTGGAAGGAGATTGAGGACCCCCTGCTTGAGAAGTTTTTCCAAAACAAAAGCGTATGGTTCTCCAAGTGGAGTGTAAGAACGCTGAATGTACCGTTGTTGGAATTGTTTGGTAATGCTGGGAGATGTCAAAGGTTGGGAATAATTCATTGTTGTTGAGGATGGTGATCTAATGACCACAGTGTTGGCCACTCCTTTGGACTTGGAGTTGGCGGAAGAAGAAGGTCTAGAAGAAGAATGGTCAGTAGATTTTGCGTTGGTATTACGCAATTTGACCTTATCTTCTTCAAGGGCGCAGAGTTCAAGCTTTCGAGCCATGATGAAAGCTTCGTCAAAAGTGCGGAATGTCTGAATCCACAAGGTAGAAGAGATGTGGTTGGCACATGCTCGAGAAAAGAGCTCGATGAGCTCGGGTTGAGGCAAAGAGAAGGAGAGCTGGTTAATCAGGCCCCTCCAACGAGCGACAAAATCGACTACAAATTCGTCGTCAAATTGCCTGATGGAATAAAGGTCTGTGATAGAGACTTGTTTGGTGATGTTGATTGAGAAATGGTCAAGAAATAGTTGGGCGAGTTGGACGAATGAAAAGATAGAGTGTTTGGCAAGAGAACTATACCAGTCAAGGGCTGGGCCAGAAAGAGACATAGGGAACGTGCATAAAAGCAACGCATCGTCATGGGCAAAAAGATAACAGGCATGTCTAAATGCCCATAGATGTTGTTGTGGGTCTTCCTTATTCTGAAAGTGAGTGAATTTAGGAAACTCCCAATGGTTAGGGTATGGTCGAATAGGGACGAAAGGATGGATGGGCTCGTTGCAAATTTGCTCATATGACAAAGTATTGCTTGAGCCGGAAATGGAGGCTTCGAGACTGGACATTTTATCCATCAGCATCTTAATGATGTCTACTGACAGATTGGTGGGTTGGGCGCCCCCTAGGTTGTAAGGCGCTTGGAAGAGGCTAGAGGAGGCGTGCGACATAGTCGGTTGTACAATGTACGGATGACTAGTCGCAGGGGCAGAAGTGGAGGCTAAAGGTGGTTGCGTTATGAAGGTCGAAGGTATAAGCTGACTGGGCACCGCCAAAGGTGGTTGAATGGCAGCACTGGTAAAAAGAGAGGTTGGCACTCCTACATTTGTGGGTGCAAGAGTGTGAGGGGTCGAGACAATCAAGTTCTGATATGATGTAGAACTTGGTTGAATTACAGGTGATTTAGGGGGTAATGGATCCCCAATGGAGGTCAGTCTAAAAATAGACGGGGAGGCCAAACTTTGCGTATTGGCCATGATTGGGTTAATAGTTGAGACGAAATGCTGAGTCATAAAGGGTTGGGTGGTGAATGGTGTGGATGTCATCGCCACGTCACCCGAAAGGTCTTACGTTGGGTTCCTCACGAGATAGTTTTGGAGGGCTGGGGTATTGAGGTCCAAGAATCTCTCGAAATCTTGGTCCCCTTCAGGGATGATGGGAATTTGAGTCAAGGTCAGGGTCGGGGTCGGTCCTATAGGAGTTCTTTCAGTCTCCGAGTGGAACTCCATGATAGGACTGGTTAGGGACGAGGGAGCGTGGTCAAAAAGGAGGGTCAGATTCTAGAAACTATGTTTTTGCAGTTCCAGAAACTTAGAATGGAGTTTTTGACAGAAAAGGGACAAGTTTTAGGTTGCTGGTTTTTAAAAAAAAAAGGACAGTGACAGAGACTGACGTCGGTTAAAAAACCGATGTCGGTAATGTAGATAGCCGACGTCGATCAGATAACCAATGCCGGTAAGAGATGAAAGCCGACGTCGGTGACAAGACCGATGCTGGTGACTGGGGAAAGCCGACGTCGGTGGCAGAACCGATGCCGGTGACTGTGTTTTTCAGAGAACCAAAAGATTTGAAGATTCTTGGAAAAATAATGAAGAAAGCATCCTCACTCACTCAAACAAACAGATGAGAAGAGGAAAACAGAGAGAGACAGACAAGCCTAAGCGATAAATCCTAGGAATTAACTTTAGAAGTTGTGGCTTATGCCTTAAATGAATGTTTGGGGAGATTGGCTACAAGAAGGGTCCTAGAAGAAGGCGGTCTAAAGATGGTTTCAGGTGTTGTTTTAGGTGCTCAAAAATTTGTGTTAGGGTCTGGTACGTGGCCTGGTGCTAAGGAGCAAGCTCCCCTCACTTCACGATTCTAGTGGTTAGCTGGTCTCGCTTAGCCAAGATATACCTCGCCTAGAGTTTATCCTCTGCCAGAGAATGGAGTGGGCTTCCCCCTTGGTGATGAAATCCAAGTAGGGTCACCGGGACGGGTAAGGTATCCACTGGGGGATGAAATCCCAGTCGGGCCTTGTCTCAAGTAAGTTTTATGTTCATTTTAGTGCATGTGGTTCGGTAGTGTAACATCAAGTGTCTACGATTTATTCAATATGCGTCTAAGTTACTAGGTGGACTACGAAGATGCAAGCACAAGCAGAAATGAATGCAAAGTGTTTTAATGCCCAAGTCAAAATGTGATGTTTGTTATGAAGACAAGTTTGAGAAAGGGTTGAGAGTATGATGTTTGGACTAGTCTAGAAATGCAAGGAAGAAAGATTTGTTTTAGTCCTGCTTATAGTGTCATTGAGAAGAAAAGAAGGAGGAGAAAAGGTAAGAACCTAATGCTCCTAAATGAATGAAGAAGAAAAGGAACCCAGGAGGAACCTAGGGTCCCACCGGGCATGCCAGAATGTTTCTATTCAAAATTTTGCTTTTTTCAGATTCAAGACAGAGAAGAAACTAAAGAATAATGGACAAGGCATGTGAAGTACCTGGATGAAGATCGCGCACCGTAATCCAGACGCTTGTGAGCACCCCTCTTTGGCTATGGAGGAATGACACCTGCAAAGAAGAAGAACTTGGATAAGAAAATGTTAGATGGATAGGCGGTGGGTTGCCAAGCGAAAGCTTGTTCTCGGATGTGTGAAAACTTCCTCAAGGGAGGTCAACCCACTGATAACAGACAGATAAAAGATCAAGGAAAAGCAGAATGCCAGAATACAGAAGTGATAAGCAAGTTAAAAAGGAAAGAAAAGACAAAATGATTACCTAAAAGGAGCAGTCGGGCTGATGACAGTCGCCGAGGTCAAAAATGTTGCCACTGTCGGTTATCGGGTCTGCCGATGTCGGTTAGTCTGCTGACGTCGGTGGGGGTAATGACCGGCGTCGATCGATGTTGTGGCCTGTGGTTGGGTCTGGGTTGGTTCTGGGCGAGTTTGGACAGAGTCCGGGCTGGGCTTGGTCTGTGGACGGGTCTGAATGGTCTGGGAGAGTTTGGTTTTAGTCAGTTAGGGGGTCAAAAGGATAGAGAGGGATAGAGAGAGGAAGATGCACAGAGGACAGGGCCTGAGAAGGCTTTTCAGCCGCTCAGGGAGAAGAATAGAGGGAGCAGGAAATAGTAGATATACCAGATAACTAGAAGCTAAAGAAATGAAACAAAATGAAATAAAGACTGTGCTTACCTTTTTGTTTGCCGTATGAAGAGTGGGAGAGCCATTGTTGGAGCCACAGAACGCTTGTTGCAAGAGGAGATTCTTGGTCTAGAGCCTTTACACCTGTTGCTGCTGTTGCACGAGGTCCAAATGGAGAAGAGACGAATGCCATAATGCCAAGAGAATGTTGTTTGCGAGCTCAAGGGTCCAGGGGGCTGCAACAGATGCAGAAAGGGGTAATGAAGGCTATCGACGCCGGCAGTTTTATCGACATCGGCCGAATAGTCGCCGACGTCGGCGGTCGCAGAATGGGGACAGAGGCTAAAAATAGCCTCTGCCCATTCTTGCATGCCGCGGAGCGAGGGGGTGTGGGAAGAACGGTTATGAAGACACTTAAATGGGCGTGGGGGGAAAGATAAATGAGGGGATTTGACATAATAAATGCTAGGGGGAAGGTGGAGGGATTCAAGGGAGGATCCAAGGTGGCAAGGGTGAGGTGGAAAGGGGGCCACTCAATTAAAATACTTAAGTTTATTTTAATCAAATAGATGGAGACCAAGGCCAAGGGTTAGGATAGGGGTTTAAGGCGAACAAGGGGGGAGGACCAAGGTGCAGACATGTTTGCAGTGTCTACAGGGTGAACTTGGACCCTAAATGAATTTTATGAATTAGAGTATATGGTCGATGGGGATGACAGTCTATTGTAAACTATTATAAGGGTTTTTAGGCTAAGAAAGGGCTGATTAAAGTGTAAAATGACTAGAGGAGGGTGTAAAAGAGGAGACAAAGCTTAGGGGAATATTTTTATAGAAGCTTGGATTGATAAAATTGGTATTAAAGGGACAACAATCCTAAAAATCACCAATGGTCTACCCACGGCTTTCCTAGTGCACCCCTTAAGGTATGTAATTAGAGAGATTAAGACTCAATGGGATCATGGAAGAGAGAAAGCATTAGTAATTGATAAAATTTTAAAATATTGTGTATATGCATATTCCCCACTTGAAGATCATCACATGTTACTCAAGTACAACAAGGGATGGTGCTTTGAGAAAAGAACATAAGAACATACAATTTTGAAGATAAAAAATTATAGTATTTTAAAGCATAAAATTACTAAAATTAAATGATTAAAATGGAAATAATTGAAAATAAAAGTAATTTATGTGTACCTTAACTTACCTTTATCACTGGATGGTTGTCTATTATTTTTGTAGTTTTTATCATGGAATACACATAGACTACTTTTGACAAACCCAAGGATACAAAACTAAAGATAAAAAATATGTAGGAAGGCCAATATAATTGATGAAGTGTAGACAAGACATACTCATTAAATTTGGCAAGCTAGGGTGACAAATGTTAAGTTAGGACCAAATGACCAAGTCAAAATTTGGAGTAAATTGGGTAATTAATGAGCCAAGGCTACTAAAGACCAAAAAAATCAAATAAATAAACCTTAAGTTGTATACATCCAAAACCAGCCACAACTAGATCTGTATTGGACATTAGATTAAGTCCTACCAAACATTTTAAATTAAGCATAAGAATCACTGAACATCCTAATTTCAGCCATGCATCATTCATCAAAACTTAAAATCATGTTGAGGCATCCCCATTTTTGATACTATCCTATATGCAATAATAACCTCCCATGGATTCACCCCCATCACCTTGAAACATAATAAGTATCAATTTAGCGTATAGACCTATTAAGTGGGGCACTTGATCAATTGTCAAAAGAGAAAAAGGGCTAATCAAATTGAATTATCTAATTAAACAAGATTTAATGCTTAGTTGAATTATCCATTTTTAATTAATTAATATCTAAAAATCAAAATTCCAAAACTCAAAATATCAAGCCTTTTCATCGATACCTTTATGAGTTATCAATCTCTTGAAAAATATCCCAAAATATCTAATTTGAGATCCATGCCTAGTAATTGAAAATCATAATCACATGACAAATTTTAACTCAACTAGAGTTAATCCAAACTCACCCAGGATTATTTTGAACCCATTTCATGTTTAAACTCAAGCTTAAATCACCTTATGTGAGAGTTAATTCTTGAGGCAATAAATACAAGGCCATACCCATTGATGTTTAAGCTCTCTTGGTGTAAAGATATTATTACTAAATATCTTTAAATCCTTTTATAGTGTAATGTAATAATTCTAATTTGAAGAGAGAAGATTCATACAAGTAGTGTTACATATCCAAATCATAGGCCAATCACTCAAGCCAAGGTACCAAAGAAAGGTAAAGCTGACAAAGCTTTATTGATGAATATTTTTTGATGCCCAAGCTAAGCAAGCCATTTTAATAAGCCACTTAGAGATCCAAAGAAGGAAAAAGAGTGTTGTCTTTAATGTTTTAGTTATGTTTTTATATTCTTGATTGTTACCTATGATCTCCCTAATGTCTAGGCTAGAAGTGTTAGGATTTTAGTGTGTTATTTTGATTTTTTTTAATTGGAATAACAGAAGACTAACCTCCCCTCTAGGTATTCCTTATTTACATCATGGAATTCTTGGTGCGACCAATGATCTTGTATGGCTAAGGAGATTTATATGATAGTTTTAGTTTTTATAATAGATGCATAATGATCTTAAAGTTTAAAGTTTTAACTTAATTTTTTAAATATTTTTTAAAATCAAGTCATAGGTTGCATGGATCAACACCAATTTTTATGCATAGGTTATAGGGATAGATGATTATTTTCACAATCAATGTCAACTATGGGAATTGATCACAATCTCTATGTAAAAAATAGAACATGATAGGGAACATAGCTAACAGTGTTTTTACTTGATTTTTCTTGCCTTCATTATGTGTTTGAGAATATACATATTATTTGTCTAACCCATTTCTTGTAAGATCTAGTGATATATTTTGATTTTAAGTTCATTTACTAATTATTCTTCTATCAAAATAGACTCTAGATTTTATATGTATTTTACAAGAATTTTGATGATCTATTAAATTAACATAGATTTTTGTAAATGACGTCGATCCTTATGGATCGATGATGATTGACCTCTAAGATAAAAAATTTAGAACCCTGAGAGCAAAATCCAAATGTTGATTTCTCATTTAATTTTGGGCTTCTAAGCAAAGTAGACCCTCTAACAAATTATGGGTCCTAAGGTGTAAAAATCCAAGTTTAGGCATGGTTAAACCTTACACACATTGTATTTGGTACTTAAAATGTACTTAGTTTTTTTCATCTCTTAGTTTTTTTTTTAAGTTTTTATAATTATCGAACAAAAAATGACATGGGGATCAACCTTAATTTCATACTTCATTTTAGTGTTATAAAAATGAACTCTCACTTTAGTTAAATACTCATAAGAGGTTCATTTTTATTCTTTCTTTCATTTATTTCTTATTTATTATAAGAATGAGTGTTGCATGTATGTTCTCCCCCCATCCCCTTTACGGAAATTGGGTGATAAAAAAATATTACTCTTTGAATTTTTTGATTTGGTTCAAAAATGTGGAATGAAAGTCACTAAAGCCCTCCCTAAAATTTATATGATTTGGGTGACCCCAAAATGACCCTAAAGCTCTTCCACTTGTATTTATTTTTCATGAATTTTAGATTATGGACAAGAGTTCATCACCTCCCCACGAGTTATCTAGGGAAGCATTGAAATGTGAGTTCATCTCCCAACATTGTTTAAACCCCACTCCATTGTGGAGTATATAAATTTAGGGTGAATAATTGGGATACTTATTTTAAGTAGTGAGTACAAACTTCATTAGTGTTACTTGGCCCCAAAACATAGGCATAACTCAAACATCACACTACACAAAGAAATTAACAAGTGTAGTGGTTGTGAAAAGGATAATACCTTTTCATAACAAGCTAGTTGATGTGAATCCAAATTAAATTATTGTGCCCTAGTCTTTACCACATATAATGGAACATCAATAAATGAACAAAAATTAATAGTTTAGACAACCCCACTTTCTACAGACATATTATTGATGCAGGGTTAGTAGCCTGAAGTTTCATGTCATCGTATAAACTTTTGAGAGAAGAGGGGACCTAAAAACCCTACTTTTTATTTTCTCTTACTTTTTGGATTAACAAGTTAAAAACCACTCAAGATCAAGTATATAGATATAATTTAGTAGTATGATGCAACCTTGTTAGTTTTAGGATTCAAGATGTTACACTTAAGATTTTTTGTTATTTTTTCCTTTTTACTTACATGGTATTGAGTCAAAAACTATTTATTTATCATACCACATCCAAAAATGAGTCTTTTTTGCAAATCACTTCTTTATTTGAAGATTCATTATGTCATCCATTTGATATCACACATTTGCCTTAGTCATTTGTCAAACCTTTATGTGTGTGTCTCCTTTTTTGAAAAGGGTATAATTATGCTTCCCATTTTGTTCCATGTCTTGTGCCTTGTAAGTTTTGAAACAAACTATTTGCCATATCTTTAGAGCATAATAACAACATTATTCTACTTGAATTAATTCAAATACTTGATGCTTTGTGTACAAAATTTTAAAATTATGAAACCATGCGTGCCTTTTGGATCTATGCCTAGTGCCATCATGTTGTTCATTCTTATCTATCTTGTTAATTATTTTTGAGAAATCTAGTTTTCTACGTTGAGTTTGAAATTAATCTTGACAAGTTCAAATCCAAAAATTATTTAGTTTTTATCTAGGCCTTGTGTAATTTTGGATTGGAACATTTACCTTTCACTTTTAGGTTGTGTAACTTAGCTTAATTTCTTGCTAAAATTAAATAATATTTTTGTCCCTAAAATTTGGGGAAGTGGTGTATCTTCCATATGCGTAGACTTTAATGTCTTTTATCAAATGATCAAGTTTATGTTTAAATTTGAATGCCTAGTTTATGTCAAAGTGTTTCAAATTTGTTATCTTAACTCTTTTTCCTTGTATACCTAATTTTGTTTAAATTCTAGAATCTATGCTATATTTTCCATAAGACCTAGCAATACTTATTTTGAGCCTAGCTTTTGTGCCTTGTTTTCCAATAAAACTAGCAACCTTTATTTATTTAGACCTAGTTTAGACTTGTTTGAAATACTTTATAATTAAGTTTGGAATTTTAGTTTTATTTCATCCACTTGACCATTTGTTTAACATATTTGACAGTAGACATTTGTGATTAGACTATTTTATGCCAAGTTTTAGCATAGACCATTTTGGAGATACAACTCCAGTTTTTAGACCAAGTTAGATGAATCTTGGACCATTTGTATTTTGAAATTATTATTAAGAGTTTATATAACTATAGGCCTATTTTTTTGAAATATTAATCATTGATTTGGATGTATCATTATACTCATAGTGGAGCCATGTACAATTTAGGTTATGATAACATGGTTGCACAAGATGGTTTTATTCAAGACCCCTATAGTGATGATGTAGTTTGTGAGATGGATCCTTATCCTCCTTACACTAATCAATTTTGGATACAAAGTTAGGATCAATTATCCCACTATTTGGTTAACACACCTTCATATTCAGATCAAGAGCAAGATCAAAATGCATAGTATATTTCAATTAAACCATCACTTGTATAATAAGCTCAATAGAAACCATATTATGTTATTATGAAATTGACATATGATCCTTATTTTTATTATCATCACTTTCTTAAAAACAAGGATGAATTTTTAATCAGAGGTGTAGAGGTAAGGGCCAAGTTTCTAGCAGACTTCCGCCATGAAAATTTTCCTAGTCTAGTTAGAGTGCCTCTCAACATACCTTACAACTGAACCATTGAGCATTCCTCTAATTAAATATTCATGTAATAATGATTATGTCATATCAAAACCAAAATATTATTATCATAGGAAAGGGCCTCATGGAGGACCACTTTATATAAATTCAAATAGTATATCAAACCTATATGAATCTATCATGAAATTTTAATAATATGACCATGTTAAATGTTCCACTCATCGAGTTAGCTCCTTCAACAAGAGTATTAATAAAATTGATAGGTCAATAAAATATGGGTATAAACCCATTTAAATAAATTACTTTAGTTGGAGACATGTTTAATGTCCCATTTATTAAATAAGTGTCTACTTCTTCTACATAAAATAATGTGCAAAACATAGTGGATAACACATAAGTGTCATCCAACCAAGCTAAAGTGGTTTAACTACATCAACAACTAGTCCACAAAAATTGCCTTTATTTAACACCAAAAGTGATTTTTAATAGTGGGGGGAAAGAACTCTTACATCCCAACCATTACAAGATAACTCTAATCCTCAACCAATTGCTTCTTAAATCATGCAACCACAAGGATTAAGTACTCAAATGCCTACTAGTGCCTTACCTCAAAATGTGATGAATGTTACTCCACCTTAATAGGTGATGACTAAAATTCCACAACAATAAGCATAATATAGTTTACCATCACAATAGAGGAAAAACATTCTTCCACCTCAATAGGGGTCAACAAATGTTCTACCTCACTAGGTAGTGACAAGTATACCTCAATAATCATATACCAACATGCCATTACAATCTTAAATGTTATTCTAATCAACAACATATGTCCATTGGTTAATGAAAAATTCTAAACATCTAACAAATGTATACTACACAATTGATGTTTGCATAATAAAGAGGTACTATTATCCCACAAGTAATAATTAGGTAATAATTACCTTTCATTCCAAAAATGTGACAAATCCAATGGAAATGCCTTGGTCTACAACAAGTTCTCCTTATTCAACCAAGTTTCACTAGTCAGTAACAAGTCCATACTCAACCTTCTAGGCATAGTACTTTAATCAGAGCCATATCCTTCTATCATAGCCACAATTCCCTCAAAATTAGGTTTATATATTGATTACAAACTAGAATATCACACAATAATGGATGTAATTTTAATAATTACATCCCAATCTATGGATGCATATACCTAGTTGTTTCACCCATCAAACCAACATTCCATAATGAACCATTCCTTCATTATACCTTGATCAATGTAATCCACCTTTGGCCATTTGTCCTCCACCTCAAGCCAATGTTTCATCCAGTTTCTTGGCATAAGAACTATATCAAATGAAATATGTAATTGTTATCATTCAAACAAGGAAACAAAATAATAATTTTAAGTTAGATGACATGTGTTCATACCCATTCAACATGTAGTATATGTAGATACCATTTACTCAAGGGTACAAACCACCAAAATTTTATAAATACAAGGGTAAAGGAGAGATATAATTCTTTGTTGTTTTCTAGCTAATACCTTAAAACAACAGTTATGTATTCTTATTGTTTCCCTGATGTCTAGTAGGACATGATTTGGAGTGGTTCCTAAAATTTCCAAAGAATTTGGTTTATAATTTTGATGACCTTTCAAACAAATTTGTGCATCATTTATCCTACAATCAAGAACATGATATTTTATTAGTAGAATTGAATCAAGACAAACATAAATCTAATGAAATATTCACAAGATATCTCTAGTGATGGAGAGAACTTACGAATCATTTCACCCATATCTTACCAGATAAACAATTGGCCACTATATTTACAAACAAATTGCATAATGAGATATCTTATAATTTGGAGCTCTAGTGTGTGCATACTTTTAAGGAGATCATCAAAATAGGTCTAATAATTGAAAAGTCACGTATTAACAAATGGATTATCAATCTCATATCATCAAACCAAATTTAAAACCAAAACCAAGTCCAAGCATAAGCATTGGCACTAGCCAAGGCTAATAACTATGAAAAATCAAAGTAATTAAACTGTAACAAGAATGTTGTTGGAAATAGAGTAACCAAGTCATGTCATGTCCAAAAGTGTAAATGTCATTTTCTCAACTCACACTGAAAATGCAACTTATACCTCATTAGTAACCCATTTAACAAGTGTAAACTTCACAACAACCTAGACCTACTCAATAAATATAGCGACCACTTCCTTTACAAACCCCTCCAAGAAGAAATTTTCCTACTCATCAAATTTTCAATGACCTTGGAGAACCTATTGAATCCATGTTTTTCAAGCCAGTTGATGCTAACATGATTAGTAGCCAATTTTGAAGGACTATCCTAAGGGTATTATGTATCTAAACTAGTATAAATAGAATGAGTTCTATTAATAATATCATGCTCATGGATATAATCTATGCAATTGTGTGTAGATAAAAACCTCATTGAAAACATGTTGAAAAATAGAGAGATTAAATTAGATAATATAACATCTACATCTAATCAAAACTTGGGTATCTATAAAACCCTTTTCCACAACATAATAATATTAACCAACAACAGTAGCAACAAAGGCTAGAGAAACAAAATAATAATATCAATAGTCAAGACAATAATAATAATATCAATAATAACAACAACAATGTCAACCGAATGGAAGAAACCAAGGCCAAAATGATTTCAATACCCAACAGACTTACCACGTAGCTTCACATGACTACATAAAAGTTTTAGGTCATATTGTGGGAGGTCACATTTCCACCATCACCATCAAACAAAGATTGAGTGATAATAGAATAGAATCATTACTAAATAATTCCAATCAATCCATCTATGATAGTAATCCTTCCTTAACCTAGGACTATAAATAGGTGCACCAACAATTAGGGATTTTTATTTTGGGACCTTATATCGATAACAAGTCATTACCCCATGATGACACAAGTATAATAATGGTCTTGTAACTAATCCTAACTATGAAATCACAACTTCACAGTAAAATATTACCAATTTTGACCCACAACTACCTACCACCAAACCCATCCAACCCATCATCTAGGCTAGGAATAAGCCATATACCACTGTTAAGGACAAGATATTTGACATTGTGGAATAAATTTAAAATATGCCACCACAAATATCCATTTTGTATTTATTATGAATGTATATTATACATAAAAACCTCTTGATAGATTTCTTAGGCCAATCCCAAATTCCTAATGGCATAAACCTAGATAAAATCCAATATTTGGTTGGACATCTAGCCCTAGCCTTTGACTAAAGTGATATGTCATCCCTTGGCCATATCCATAATAATCCAATGTACATTGAAGTTTTCATCATGTAGCACAAAGTGAAATGTGTCCTCATAGATAATGGATCAAGACTAAATATTATATCTCTAAATCACTTTAAGCATCTTAGATATACAACATCTGATCTACATTAAAAAATGATTACTATCAAGGCCTATGACAATGAAGAGTGGGAATTAGAAGTCACCATAATCTTGCTAGTTATCATTGGGACTTTGACCCATGATACACTTTGCCATGTGTTAAACCTTGACCTATCTTAAAATTTGCTCTTAGGTAGACCTTAGATACATGAAATTTATGCAATCCCTTCAACATTGCACTGGTGTCTCAAGTTCTCTCACTTAGGCATGGACATCACCATTAATGGATGATTTCAGACCTAAAAACATTACAAAAATTTGGTGTTTGAGTATAGAAGTTAAAATTATCACTTTATCCAAGATCTAGTTTTTGAAAAGGATAAAGGCAAAGAAATACCTAATTTACCAAAATCCAATTGCATTGAACCTGATACCCTTGATTCATCTTCTCATATGCCACCTATTAAATTGTCTAATGATTTTACCATCTCTAATAATGGCTTAGGAGATTATTTGAGCCATTATACATTTCATATCACCAAGCTTCCATAGAACCCCAAGTCCTATGGAAGACCTAAATCCAAGCCACCTTGCATGAAATGTTAATGAAAGGGAAAGTGAAAACTTCATAATCCACCTTTTATTATTTTCACACCAGCCACCATAAAAGAAGAGGACCCACTTACCTATGATGAATCATGGTTATACAATGATAAGTTGGTTGATTTTTATAATAATGCCAAATATCTCATTCCTAACTAGATCATGGAGAATCAAGCCAATGAAGGAGGAGGCCTCAGGCCAAATTAGTAGGTAACTCTTGAACCAATTCCTATAACATAGTATAAAGTAAATTATGGTCTCAAATTTAAACCACCTAGGGGTGACCCCACATATCTTATTCATTTACAAACACTGATGAATAGTAACTATAATGTTGATAATGAGGCAAAGTTTGATCATAACATTTTTGAAGACCTTACCAATAGCAATTTATTTAACACTCATGCCATTTTTACCCTTACCCCAATTATTCAAAATAATCCACTTCCTCTTTATTACCCTCAAATTATAGCTTGGGACCAATAAGAATCCATAGTTTCTATAGAAAAGTTTGAGAATGATGAGACCTTTTTGTTATTTTCTAGGCCTAAGAGATAATGTTCCATTGGGAGACCACAAACAAGGGTTATTTATTAAACTAGATCTTGTAGCCTATTTTGGAGAACAAATGAACACCCTTAGACATAAATAAATACATAAAACATTGAGTTCCTAAAGTGAAAACCTCTTTAAGGCACTTCTGGACCAGGGTAAAAGTAAATATAAAGACCAGTCTTTGGTGAAAGTCTATTTTAGGCACCATTAAATGGGGGTAATCACCTTTCCTCAAATTAAGCTCAGGAGACCACCAATGATGAACTTGGCTTTTTGTCTAAGTTCAGTTCTAAATAAATGCATGCCTTTGATCAAATTATTCAATAATTTACAATAGTGTTTTTAATATAGCCATCCCTATCATTGGAATATTTTGATTCATCTTGTTTAGGAGAACTTGAAGAGCGATTCTAAATAGAGGACTTTATAGTTATAGGATAATTTAAATCATTGCCAACCATTCTAGAAGATGGCTCAAATCTCCTCATAGAAGACACTATGGAAGTCAACATCGAGACTCTAGACACCTTGAAATGGATCAAATTAGGTGCATCCCTCATTGAGGAATGTGATGAATTTACAACCATTTTGAGGTAATTTGTGGGAATATTTTCTTAGGCATATTTATATATGTTAGGTTTGGACCTCACCATGGTTGTACACCATCTAGTTGTACATACTAATTCCAAACCTGTGAATACAAAAAAGTGTAAGATGCATCATCACATTGTTGTATTAGTAAAGAAAGAGTTGGAAAAAAAATTATAAGTAAGATGCATCCAACTAATTGACTACTCAAAGTGGATCTCAAATGTTATGCCTATTAATAAGAAGCTAGAAGGAATCATAATATACACTAATTTTAGAGATATAAACAAGGCCTACCCTAAGGATGACTTTAATCTACCAAACATTAACATTATCATTGACTCCATAGTGGAGTACAAAATTATTTCACTTGTGGATGGATTTTAAGGATACAACCAGATCTAGATTACACCAGAAGACCAACATAAAATAACATTCACCACTCCATGGGGAACATTTTGTTATCAAGTTGTGTTTTTTGGTCTAAATAATGTTGGGTCCACATACCAAAAATTCATGACTATCATATTTCATGATATGATGCATTACACTATCGAAGACTATGCCGATCATCCAACCACCCTACAAAGAATATTTGAGAGGCTTTACGAATACAAAGTCAAAATCAATCCTAATAATTTAATTTTTGGTGTTATTTTAATCAAATTACTAGGATGTATTATCTATCATAGAGGCATTAAAGTTTATCCTACTAAAGTATAAGCCATTACAAAGATTCCACCACCTTATAATTTGAAGTAGCTTTGCAATTTATAGGGAAAGATCTAATCTATTAGAAACTTCATTTTTTAGTTGGATGACAAATTCCATCCATTTACACACTTATTAAAGAAGGGTGTCACATTTAATTAGGATGAATAATGAAAAATAGCTTTTTAATACCTAAAGGAATATCTTGCCAATCCATCTATTTTGTTAGTACCTATGGTAGGATATTCATTCCTACTACACTTGTATACAACTGAGAAATCCCTAGGGGAAATTCTAGATTAGCATGATGACAATGGAAAATAACATGTTGTGTACTATCTAATCTATCCACTAGTCTCATATAAACATAAATATATAACTATAGAAAAATATTTTTTATATATGGTCTTTGTAGCACACAAACTATAACATTACATGTTAAACAACAAGACCATAGTTGTTTCCAAAGTAGATCCACTCAAGTATCTAGTATCTACGATAACTTTACAAGGTAGCATGGATAAATGTATCATGCTTCTAAGTGAGTTCAAGATCAAATACATTAACCAAAACACCATAAAAGGATAAGTACTTATAGTTCACCTTATTGAATCTCCACTTGTAGATACCAAACCCCTCACTTTTCAATTCCCAAATGAGACCATCATACCATCATTGAAACACCTCCTAAGGAGCAGCATTGGAAGTTGTATTTTGATTGTTCATTCACATCACATGAATTATGGGTAGGCCTATTATTTATTACACCATATGGGGATCTTATCCCTAAATCATTCCATATTAGATTTCCTTTTACTAACACAATGGTTGAATATGAAGCATTTATTACATGGATTTGTTAGTTAGTACAATAGAATATTCAACATCTTAAGGTTTATGGTGATTCTTAGTTAATCATCAATAAGGTTACATAACACTTTCATACCAAAGATGATAATATGGTGATATACAAGGCCATGGTAGACACTCTCAAATAATATATTGTCAACATATAATTTGAACACATACCAAGGGATAGTAAAAGGAAAATGAATGTCATGGTTACCATTGGCTCTTTGATCTACCACATAGATAAGGCAAAAGAATATCGATTCTTTGTTGAAAATTTTCTCATGTCTACTCATGAACCTTCAACCATCATAATGATCTATGATCTTGTTGGTCCCATATCCATATGGTAGTCATACCTCTTTAATTATCTACATGACCATAGCATGTCACCCAACCTATCACATAAACAACTAGATGCCTTTACCCATCAAGCCTCATGATATGCCTTACTTGGCCCAACCCTTTATCATTGTAGCTTTGATAGAACTCTACTTCATTTTTTAAATTCAATAGAATCAACATTAGCATTATGGGAAGTTCATGGAGTATGTGGATCCTACACCAATGGGGCCATCCTATCCAAATACCTCCTATGTACTATAAATTATTAGCCAACTATGGAAGAAGATGTAATTTCTCACATCAAAAATTGAGACAAAAGTCAAAAACATGCCAATTTGATTCATGTCTTTGATAAAACTCTAAAAATGATGCTTACACCATGGCCATTTTCAATATGGGGCCTCAATATCATTGGGAAGATTAACCCAACCTCATTCAATGTCCATAAAGACATCCTTACCACTACTAAATATTTCACTAAGTGGGTATGTGACTAGAAAATGTATTTATAAATTCATATTCAATCATCTCATATACTCTATGGTATCCCATCTATTATAACATCTAATAATGGTAGATAATTTAAGAAAAAGGATATTAAATTACTTTATGTTGAGTAAAACATCATCCAACATTTTTCTACTATATATTACCCACAAGGTGATAGCCAAGCAAAAGCATCCAATAGAACCATTGTCAACATCCTTAAAAAGATTGTCAATGATGTTGGCCATGATTGGCACCTCTAAATCTTCTGCACCCTCTTATAATACTACACTAGTTACCATACCCCAATAAGATCCACTCCATATTCCCTAGTTTATGGCACTAAAGCCATTCTTCCCATCAAGGTAAAGTTACCTTCTATGTGTATCTCATCAAAATATGTCCTATATGATGAATATTATCAAGTATCTCACCTATAAAATCTAGAGTTACTTGATGAAAAATGCATGGCTACTATCAACATCCTTCAAGCATACCAAAACTAACTCCATAGACACTATAACTAGTGGGTGAAATAATTAGAGTTTGAACTTAGGGATCTTATGCTCAAAGAAAACCAAAAGAACACCATAATTAAGAAGAATAAGAAAAAGGAAAGTTTAAACCCATATTAGAAAGGCCCATATATCATTATTACAAATTATGGATTTGTAGCATATAGGATTGTTACACTAGATGAAGATGAATTTGATGAGCCGATGAACATCATACACCTAAAGCATTAGTTTGCTTAAGATACCTGATGTCTTATTTATGAGGCATGTTTCCACTATACCCTATTATTATCTTCTTTGTACCATACCCTATACCATTCAACAATACCTTTCCTATATACCAATGTTATTTTTACCCTCCTTTCTAACCCTTTTGACCTTGGTTCTATTCCATTAGTTATTCAAGCACCTTCAGGGATAGGATTCATATCAAGTTTTAGTAGTTTATTCAATATTCTAAATAGAGGTAGTATTCTAGACTAGTTTGATAGCGATTTGGCAATTACATCCTTCATTTATTGTTTCATTTACTTCTAAGTGTTCTTCATTATAACTACCTTTGGTTAAATTAGTGTCTTAATATGTGTTACTAATTATAACCTATTTTGCACAAATTAGTATCATTGACCTTTGTCATTGTGTCCTTATTATAACTACTTATGGGTAAATTAGGAATGACACCTTTATCATGCCTTGAAGTACCACCTTGACATACTATGCCCTTTTCCTACATTGAGAACTTACTACTACCTAGTTGAATTCTTCCATTATAAGGTAGAATTGTAAAGACTTGAGGTCCCATCCTAGGACTACGTAGGCAACACTTGATTTATGTTGAGGCCAACTCAATCATCCTTTTTCCATACTCTCTCCATTTTGTGAGTAATTCAAGTTTGCACACTCTCACCATTTTATGTGTTAGACCATTTAATATCTTGTAATTCTTAATTGAGTTATGATATATAAAAAATCACAAAAAAGTTTAAAAGTTCTATAAAATCTTAAAAAATACCAAATCAACCACTTATTTGCCTTGAGGATTTTGGGACTCCTAACTATTTCACAATAAACCACTTTTTATTTAGTTTCCCCATCCTTATTTTGCCCCTAAGCCTTACACTCTCACCATTTTATGGGTCTCTATTTTGTGAATTATGTATTCAACTTTGATACATTAATGAATGCTAGGCTTTCTCTAAATGCTCTCACTATTTTTTAAGACCACTCTCATATTATTTTATCACACAATCATGTTTTATTGATCATCATTTTCTTCTATCCCATATCCTAGGAGAACTACATTTGGCATGAATTTTATGTTAGACCTTATGTCTATGAAATTATGTAGGCAACATCCACTTGCATAGTGTATCTAAAATCATCTCAGCTACCCCTTCCTTTTTCTTCTCTTCCCCCATTTTATTTGTTTGTTTTTTTTATTTCCTATTACCTTGGGATAATGTTCATCATCTTGTGTATTCTCTATTTGCACTAACATTGTG
The DNA here is from genome assembly GCA_037957365.1 of Torreya grandis. Classification (NCBI taxonomy): domain Eukaryota; kingdom Viridiplantae; phylum Streptophyta; class Pinopsida; order Cupressales; family Taxaceae; genus Torreya; species Torreya grandis. Next base: position 2,842,150 of record JARHVA010001647.1, on the reverse strand, counting down.
ATTATTTATTATTTGTGTTTGTTTCTTTTTATTCTCATTTTTTTGTTTTATTTTATCTTTCTTTCTCCTTTCTTGGTGTTTTGTCTTCTTATTTATTTGTTTGTTTACTTATTTATTTTCTTGAATTTTTTGCCTTCACTTAGGATATTTACATTCATTGGGTGATTCCTTGTGCATTGTACTTAAGTGCATCCATATTCATATGTCAATATTGTCATCATGGTTTTTATTATTGGTGCATTATTTTCAATTATTTATTAGATCACATGTCAATCCTTATGTATATTTTAGCTAAGTTATCATTGTATTTTATACCATGCTTCATACTATCACATGCTACAATAAAAATCAACTTGGGAAATATTACAATCAATGCAGTTACGATTCTTCTCCTTAGCACCTAAAATTTTATTGATCTATTCAAATTATTCCCACATATAGAGTAATTATATCATGAAATAATTTGAATCCTTTCTAGTTAGGACATGCATATCCATACTAGCAGGCTACCCAAAATTTGTCTTTCTCTATACTGACTTACTATTACTCCATGAGTACAGACTCATCATGTAAGCCACCCCATTTTTAAATTTCCATATTATCCCACTTGCATTACTAATGATTCTAAGCACCTTTAGGAAAATCATTGTGTTTTGATCCACACTATCATACAAATGATTCTAACTACATTTGGGTAAATAATTGTGTTTCAATCTATCCAAGTGATATTGATTATAACCCCCTTTGGGTAAAGCATTATCTCTATACACCTAGCTAGGCCATGTTTTTATCCTAACAATGATTATAACTTCTTGTGGCTAATCATTATTTTATTTTTAATGATTATAACCACCTTTGGGAAAATCATTCTCTTATTACCCTTATCCTTTATCTAAATATTATAATTTCCTTTGGGCAAATCATCCTTTTTATCTACGTAATTAGGGAAACTCACTATGTTGATAATTATAACTTCATGTGGGAAAATTAGTCTTTTCCACCCATTTTATCCATTTGGTCCCATCATTTCATTATTTTTGAGGGACCAATCCCTGACATCCTTTGCCTATCACTCCCTTGAGGGGGAATCCAAAGCTCATCTATCACCATTTGGGGCATTAACAATAAAAGACCTTTTCATTTTTTTAATAAAATGTTACTATGCCTATGACTTACAATGCCTTCCCAATAGGGGCAAAATACAAACATCCAAAATTGGATCATGACTAGACTTCAAATTGATTCTTACCAATCTTTACAAATTAAGCCTAGAAATCACTAAACATCCCAATTTTGGCTATGAATCATTAATAAATGCTCATAATCATGTTGAGGAATCCTTATTTTGGGTATTATACTATACATAATAATAACCTCTCATAGATTCCTCCCCAATTACCTTGTGACATAGAAACTATCAATTTGGCCTATGGACCCATTTAGTGGGGTACTTGATCAAATCTTAAAGGAGATAAAATGCTAATAAAATTGAATTATCTAATGAAAAAAGATTAAATGATTAGTTAAATTATCCATTTGTAATTAATGAATATCTAAAAATAAAAATTCCAAAAATAAATATATCAATCATTTTCATCACTACCTTTATGAGTTGTCAAGCTCTTCTAAAGCATCCTAGAATATCTAATTTGAGAGCCATGCATAGTAATTGAAAATCATAATTGCATGAAATTTTTTAACTCAAATAGAGCTATTATCAACTCACCTAAGGTTAGTTTAAACCCATTCCATGTTTAAACTCAACCTTAACTCACCTTGGATGAGAGTTAATTCTTAAGGCTACAAATACCCATTGATGTTTAAGCTCTCTTGGTGTAAAGTTATTACACCTAAATATATTCAAATCCTTTGATAGTTTAGTTTTATAATTCTAGTTCAAAGAGAGAAGCTTCATACAAGTAGTGTTACCATACCCAAATCATAATCCAAGAAATCAAGCCAAGGTGCCAAGGAAAGGTGAAGCTAACAAAGCTCCATTGATGAATATTTAGTGATGCAAAAGCCAAGAAAGCCACTTTAATAATCCATTTGGATATCTAAGGAAGGTAAAAGAGCATTTTCTTTTATGTTTTAGTTTTTTTTTCATATGCTTATTTGTTACCTATGTTCTCTCTAATGTCTAGACTAGAGGTGTTAGGATTTTAGTGTGTTATTTTGATTTGTTTTATTTGAATAACACAAGATGAACCTCCCCTCTACGTATTCCTTATTCACATTAGGAGTAGTTATGTGAAAAATACTAAGTTAAAACCAAATGACTAAGTTAGAATTTGAATTAAACTGAGTAACTGACAAACCAAGTCTATTAAAGACTTAAAAACTCAAACAAGTAAACCTTAATTAAGAAACACAAACTCACCATGTCAAACTAGTGATACACATCAAAAATGGTAATCAAACATTAATGTGAAATTAGTAAAAACCTTCACTTAAATAAACATGTGTAAGAAATTGGTAGAACAACATTGATGAGTGAGAATTAATGATCCTTAATCAATCATAAACAACAAAAGTGCTTAAAATGGAAAGCAACATTGGTGAGTGAGAAGTAACAAGCCAACCTCACTCAACAATGGAAAAAGAACATGAAATTAGAAACAGACTTATACATCTAAAAAAATTTGATAAAATAATAATAGAAAATGGTAAAATAAACCAAAGTAATTCTATAAATGTAAGGACATGGTGTAAACAAAGTAATCTATAGTCACTCAGGCATATTATTTTGTTCTAAGGATAAATAAAACTAAAACAAAGGAGTGTTATCATATATTTAAGTTGTGAATAAGAGGAAATATGGAAGTGGTAAAATAGATTTATAATCACATGTGCCTATCAATGGGGGGAATTAAATGGGTGGAAGGGAAAATGAAGGAAAAAATAAGTTAGAAAAAATATTTATCAAAGTCAAGACACTCAAATTAGGTTTGTAAAAATAAGAGGACTTTTGACATAAAATACTGAAGAACTTCTCCTAGACACATAAATATTAGGTCAACAAATGAATTATGAATATTATCCCATGAAGTTTTTATGCATGAAAATTAAAATGGACCTATCTTCCCAAAACATGTTCCCCATTCCTTAGGACCCCTTATAGAGTCATCAATTTGTTGTGAAGATTGGGTACTTGTGTAAGAAAGTAGGTAGCACCATAAAGTTTTTTTTTGAATTTTCATATTCCAATCTACTAGCCTACTGGAACCCAATGGACTTTGGTTCTTTCATGAGCCTAAGTGTGGATTTTGATATTCAATATTAAATAAGAGTTATGCTTATAATCAAGTCTTTTGGTGTGATTTTTACTTTTAAATTTGTATGTTTCCTTTTGTATCATTTCCTTTTGTTTCAAAAAATTTGGATTTTAAATTTTTTTGATGGTTTTTTCTATTCCTCCTCCATATATATTATAAGAACCAAATATGGGTGCTTAAGATGAATATAATTTGAATACTTTAGACCTGGTTGCTAAGAAATATAAATTAGAGAGCATGGTGTCTAATAGTATTGTTAATTTAAGTGAAATAAGAGCATTATCTTGACTTTTACATTGGTTTATCTAATGTAGAATGAAAGGAAAGGAAATGAAGAGGAATGTGACATGAAACAATTTGAATGACTTTATATCATAAAAAATGTGACAAAGTTAAAAACGGATATGATGATAGTAAAGTGTGATTCCTTATCATAAATATGATAAAAATGTATGAAAACATGATAATACCTTATTTTTGTACAAATTTTACCAATAAGAGAAGTAAAAGCTAAAGATGAGAAAAATGATCAAAAAATTGTAACCATTTCTAAATAGTTTAGAGAATGAATATTGAATTAATTAAAGATGGTGACTTTATGAGGAAGGCTTGGTCCCATCCATGGTCTTACAATGCAACTCATAAAAGAGAAACCCAAGAGGGTGCACAAATCATATGAAAAATAAATTGGAAAAACATGGTATTTTGAGAAATGCCTAGTCCTATCCATGGTATTAAACTAAAAATCACAAAATAAAAACCCAAGGGGTGGAAAAAAGATTGAAAAATAAAGAAAACAAATAAAAAGGAAGTGATTAGGAAGAAAATGTCCTATCCACAATTTTAAAATGCAACTCATGAGAAAAGAGAAAGTAATAGACCAAAAAGAAGGGACTAAGGTTTGTGGAAAGAGAGACTACTATAGAGGGTGAGACCCATGTAAATATCTTATATAAAGTTTTATAAGGATATAATATATAAAATATGATAAGGGAAATATCTAAAAAAAATACTTCTTTAAAAATTTTACATTGGTGGGCTCTTTGAAAATATGGCCTTCATTAGTTTGAAGGTGATAGGTGATATGACCAAAGATGTCTCTGACTAAATAAGGGACCCATCATTTTTGGTCATATTTACTTTATTTTTCATATTTTTAATCTAATTTAAGGAAAACATCACCAATACTAAAATTTTAGACTTTAATTATTTTGTTATGATATTTGGCAATGCGAACATTATATTGGTGAGTGTTTTGTAAAGAAAATAGATGATGTTCATCAATAATATCAAGAGAATGAAGGTTATATTGACATAATTATTCATCATATATAATACCATGAAGAGAGATACAAAGAAATGGAATCTCAACTTCAAATGGGAGGATGGATTTAGAACCATAAACTAACAAAAACGGTATTGGCCTAGCGGTAGTGCATATGCTAGTGCAATAAAACCAAAGAGTGGGATATAGATAAATATTCCAATCCATGTGAGTGTCATGAATTATATTTTGGAGAATTTTATTAATTATTTTTTTAGTGGCCTCAGTTTGGCCATTGAATTTTAGATGATAGGGTGTGGAAAATTTGTGATTGATTTTGAATTTAACGTAAAGTTATTTGACATTTTTATTTTTAAAGTGACAACCATTATCAGAAAATATTATGAGGAAAACCAAAGTGAAAAATGATTTTATTAAGGATGAAATTATAAATGGTGGTTCTAGTGACATAGATGAGAGGGATGACTTCAATGCATTTGTTAAAATACCTATTAGCCATGATTATAAAGCCATGCCCATTATGTGATCTAGGTAGCTTACATATGATATCTAATCCTCACATTGAGAATGGATAGAGAGACTCCATAGTTTGAATCTCTACTAGAGGTGAATGGATTAGATCATTATGAAGTTGGCATAGACTACACCTTTTATCAAAATTGAAGTCATCATTTTTAAGAGTGGGTCAAAATTATCCCATTTGTAAGCATTTACATGTTTTATCATGTCTACTACAATGACCACCACAAATTCCCCCATGTGATTGTTTAAGAAGAGGAATAATATATTCTTTCATAACATAACAAATAAATGTACCTTTAGTGTTATGATAATAAAGGATGTTATATTGAAAGACATTTGAAATCTTGTTTGTGAATCTGATTCTTTTCACAAGGAGTTGATGTTTGGAGGATAGGTTTGATGCTCAATAAATTGAATGATGTATTTTTACCATGGGATGTGTCAAATGGTGATAGCCTAAATATGGTAGATAATTGAATCTGGTAATTAAATGGAAGATGGGGAATTTATTATTTCAATAAGAAAGTTATAATTAGTAATAAGTTGGTATATATGAAAAAGAGATGCTAATTAAGGGAATTAAAAATAGAATTTTTATCTCAAGGGATGGGATCGATGGTAAAATAATAAAATTATTTGTCAAGGTTATTAGATATTTGATGATAAGCAATGATTTTTTTACTTTTACATTGATAATCCCCATTAACCTATTAACATATCAGTTTAAATTCACCCAAAGCATGTAGATATGTAATGTCTAAATAAAATGTTATTCTCATGCCTAAGATTAATGTTTTGTATTTTGCCATGATTTTAGTAACATCAAATGTAAGGCAAAATTTCCAAGGGATAATTTTGCCAATAGGACTAGTGGGGATACAAACTACCCCAGCTCTTTAAAGGCATTTGGTGCCATCGAAATGAAGGGTCCAAGTATCTTCATGTAAATTGAAATTTATTTTAGGAAGTTATTTAATAACTACTTTAGATTTAGTACTATCAATAAGGATAGAATATTATTATAGATTACTTACTTCAATATTGGTAGTAAATTATGGAAGTAATCTTTAAGAGATATGAATTCATTAGGACCTTAAATATATAGGATATTATAATCAAGAAAACTATCTTAAAGTTTTTTGGTAGAAGGAAAGGGAATTGTTTAGATTTGGTTAGCAATGACTTGTCCTTTGAAAAAAGTTTACATTATAGTGTAGAGATCAAATTCCATGAGAAGGAGCATCCACTTGCCAATTTTGTAACTAGGAAGAAAGGCTTTAGAAAAGAAGTGATGGAGTGGATTTGAATGAATGATAATATAATTTTTTGATAAAGCATATAATGGTAGATATTTTTAGCTACAAAATATATGAAGGAAATCATTTTGTAATTTTGTATAATGTTTTTCATATATTCAATGAGGTCTCAATTGATATAAGAGATGGCACATTCTCTTTTAGTATCATCTTATTAGGAAAGCATTTCCCTAACTAATATGGGTGTGTAAGAACTATATAATATTAAAAGATTATCATTATAAGGTGTATAAAGGGTGGGTAGATGAATCAAATATTATTTCATATTATCAAATGCTTTTTTATAAGGATATATATATTTTATGGCATTACCTTTCTTTAGAAGAGAATTAACATAATAGATGGAGTAAGCCATTTTAGAGACAAATTGTCTTATTACCCCCAAGTTTTCCAAGGTAAGTGTGAATATCAAAAATAAAATAAGAGATAGTCATGATAAAAATAGCATTGGTCTTAGCAAGATTGACATCAATACTATGAAGAGAGACTAAAAACCCTATCAATTTTCTAGATGTGATTTCAAAGATGCATTTTTAGGAGTTTAGTCTAACTTTATATTTGATTAGGTGATTGAATATAATAGAAAAATATAAAAACATGAGTTTTATAGATTTTAGACTTGGAAATAAGGTTGTCTACATAGGTTTCCAAAATTTCATTGATAAGGTCATGAAAAATGTGGGTCATATCTCACTAATAGGTATCTCCAACATTTTTGAGGTTGAAGGGAATTTAACAATAGGTGCCCCACTCCATGTTGAAAGTTATCTTATGTTGATATTTGGGGTAATGTGAATTTTATTATAACTTGAGAAATAATCCATAAGGGACAAAATTTCATAACTAGTAGTGGAATTGATGATCATATCTATGGAAGGTAGAGGGAATTTATCCTTGGGAAAAGAAATATTAAAGTTACAAAAATTGATGCAAATACAAATAACCATGGCGACTTTATTCAAAATAGGTACAATATTTGAGACCCATTATGAATAGTCCATAGGCTTGATAAATTTATCATCAATAAGTTTAATTATTTATTTATGACATAAATTAGAAACTTGGGGTGGAAATTTCTGTTATTTGTTTCATATGGGTTTGGCATTAGAATAGGTGATGATATTGTGCACCATAATTCGAGGATCAATGCCAAGCATGTCCTGATAGGACCAAGTGAAAGCCTCATGATATTTATCAAATAATAAGCTAAATTTATCATTCTTGATTATTGTAAGTTATGGAGAAACTATGATTTGTCAAGGGTATGATGGGGTACCATATTCAATTCATGTAGTTTACTCAATAATAACAACATTTCCATCTTAAAAATTAAAAGATGCATTATGTGGAGAGGAAATGGGATTTGTTTTAGGATCAATTCTATAAATGAAGTTATTAAAATGAGGGGACTATTGATGCTTCAAAATGTACCACAAGTGCTCTTTAGTGTTGATGAACACTACTCATTTTAGGATTTGAAAAAACCAAGGCATGAGTTGTAGTTTGTGACAATTCAATGATGTCTATGGTGGAATAGAATCAAAGTATGATAAATGTCCACTATTTTTTGTTTGATTTAGTGGTTGGGAGCCACTAGGGTTTAAATATTTAGATATTCAATAGTTTTTGATGACTTAGAAGCTAAACTAAATGATTATTAACAATGATCTTTAATCTAGAGTGAATCTTGATAAAAATAAGAAAAGAGAAGGGTAAAGTAAGAAAGAAATGTGATTACAGGTTTTCATCTCAAATATTATGATAAAATTCCAATTGCTTTGAGCACATTTGAACCAATTTATGTTATAAAATAGCATAAGCTCAAATTATATCACAAATCAAGAAAAATTCAAAGGAAAAGTATGAATCATAAGTAAGAACCAAATTTGCTTTAAATATTTTCTATTATGATTTAAATAACCTAAGTACATCCAAATACAAAGCAAATAAATGAAGTATACTTGAGATATTTATAGTTAATATAGAATTTGGCACAAATTAACAACCCTATGACAAAGAATGTAATTTAAAACAATAAAAATCATTCAAATTCAAGATGACTATCTGCAATTGAGAGGTAGCATAGACATTAAACAAAACTATCTAGATAATCTTTTCAGAATTCCTTAGTTGTATTAAATGTTCCTCGTATACAATTTCTCAAAAACTCCTACTTATAAAAGGTAATCATCTACCTATTTATAGGAAACATAGGAGGTTAACCCATTAACTTTCAAAATATCCACATGTAGATAAGGACATATATCCTTGATATAAAGATACAATGTGGAAGGTCACATGTCAACTTCATAAGAAAGAGTATATGCTAACAAACTAGAATATACTTTACAAAAAGAATATTCTATTAAGAATTTCATTGGTGGGCCATCCAAATAGTCCTATTTAAGTAAGTCTTTCACCTTGTTATATTACTTCTTGATTAGTTCAAAATCTGCTATAGGCTTCATTAGACAATCCTCTTCTTGATTTACTAACTTGTCAGATTCATTATTAGCCTGAGATACAAGTTCATTAATACATTGTGCTTCTATAATTTGCTTCCCTATAGAAATAATGATAAAAGGTATCATCTAGTTGTCCTAGGTTAAATGACCTTTATTGTCTTTGATGCCTTGTATGTGAAAACCAACCTTTTTATTAAATTCTTCATCGCTAATCAGGCCTATAGTAGTGGTTTGAGAAGGGTCATCTAATAGATTCCCTAGAAATTTCTCAATTCAAGTTACCAAGCCTATATCTCTCTTGATGAAGTCATCAATAACATTGCTCCAAGTGATCAAATCCTAATTTTTATCCATCAAAATTGCCATGAAGATATCCAGATGTCTATGTTTGATAATCTTGAAGTCCAATGCCTGCTTTGTCTTATTTACCTTGATGAGCTCCTCCATCTAAACTTGATAATTATTCCATTAAGTGATTAAGGCTTATGCCATCTTAGTTTTATGGTTTAAATCACTCAATCTAAGCTTGATTCTTTTCAAATTTTCAAATACATCTATCAAATATTTATTAAATGCTTAAAATATGTCCTTACGAATTGAAAGGAGGACCTAAGCTTCTAAATCTTATTTTTCTTTCTCCAAGTTGAGAATCCTTTGTTTCATTCCCTAAACTCTAACCAAGTTCATTGTTGACAGGGCTAGTACAATACTAACCACATCTTGAAATATAGGATGATCCCATGTTGCCTACCCTACAATAAGAGTTAAACCTAAAAATGGGTCCACCTTTTAAAAGGTGAACTCCTTAGTACCAATAGTGACCTTCTTGGTCACTACTCTCTCAAGATTTTATGTATCTATATTAAAATGGACCTAAGGTTCAGAATCTTATACTTGTGATTGTTTAGGAATCTCTATATTTGAACTCTTAGAGGTTCCTAGGGTGTCAATCCCTTAGATTTACTTGTTATGAAGGATTTGGCTACTTCTCTCTACTTGTCTATTCATAATATCTTAAATCCAAGGCTTGACATTATCCTGAACATCCATGTCAACTTGGGTCAAAGCTAGTGAAGGAGAAATAGATGGGATTTTTTTCAACCTCCCATAAATAAACCAATCAAGAATAGCTAATCCATAAATAGGATTTTCATCACTGAAGAGGTTAATTTTACTAGTAGGGTTAATCAAATTTAACCTAGGCCTCTTTTTTAGTGCCAAAAGAACTAAAGCCAATTCTCCCTATCTTTTTACTTCATCTAATGGACATAATTAATTTCTTGCTTCCTCAAATGGATCATCTTTCTTATCAGAACCATAGGTAGCTATGATGTTAATAAGGGCACTTTCCACTATTTTCCTAGTTTCTAAAGCAATCATGCTAATAACCTCTACTGGGGAAGAAGGCCTTAGTAGGGATGCCTAAATTTAGAGACCTTTATTAGGTATATGTTATATGTTAGACTCCTAAATAAAATCCGTACGTTTTCCTCTTACATCCTTAGGTTGTCCAACCTAGGGTGACTTTGCCAATTCTTTATACTGAGGCTTAGAAGATTGTCCTCCAATAAGTGGATCTTGATGTGTAGTTCTAGATGGTCTTGGAAACAAGTGATAATGCAAGGTATTTATTTTTCATATTTCTCATAAGGGCTTATTATTCCTAAATATCCTATGTTCTAATTTGTTGTAATTTTTAACCCTAGACAAGACTTCTTCAAAGTTCCTTGCCTTTGTGTAAATACCATCCCCCATACCTAGTTGATGTTTGTACTCAGTTTTTGGGACCTTTTTATCCCAAATATAGTTAACCACTCTATCATTAGGGTCCCACATCTTAAGATCATCCAGTTGTTAATCAAAAGACTTCATGTGCATCACCATGATCTCCAACTATTTCCAATCTTTGATTACAATTTTGCTAATGTCCAATGGAAAGGGATGAACTTGAACCTTATTATTATTATTACATATCCAATCCATTCCCTATATGATTTTATAAGTAATTTATAGCTCTAAAAACTTACTAGGAACATATATAGGCAATTTTCATGGTTGTACCATGATTCCTTCTATCTTTATTACAGTGCAATTTCAATAGAACAACACATCCCCCATGGTCTTGACTTGTCTTTTGATTAGAGAATGAATCTTGGGCATAGGGATACCATTGATTGCCTCAAAAATGATTGGGTTGAGACCATCACATATGAATTGCATGTGATTCCTATATTTGAATATATGTGATTTGGAGTAATGATGGGAAATGGTAGTTATACCATTAGTAGACCAATTTCAAATGCCAAGTACATTAATAGAGGCTAGGAGTTAATCCAAGAGGTAAGACATCATAAATAATTACTTAGACATCTTTATCTTTATGTCTCTAAATTGTTTGGCCAAGAAAAACTTATTAAGTCTCTAATGAGAGGGGTTAATCTCTGCTCCAACATGAAATAGACATCAGATACCCAAAGCTTACTTAAATAAGTTATAGAAGATACACCAAAGGCTCTGTTCAATAAGATAATAGGTACCCTAACCTCCTCCCTAAATTGGGTAATAGGAATCTCACCATTAGGGGTCCTAAAAACATGGGAACCTTGGAATAACTAAGGTGAGAGGACTGAATCCAAGTTTTGGGAATTTGTCCATCCTCTTAAGGATGGGAGATTGACATGAGGCAAAGGAAGATTATATTAAGCCTCAAAGGCCATGGGATATATACATTAAAATTTCTTAGTACTTCCTTCATGAATAATCCATTCTCCATATTTTCTATAGTCAATGAAAATATAAACAAGAATGTCGATGTAATACATTACATCTGGTTTAGTAGTCACATGGTGAAGGCCTGCCAACTGAATTGATAGTAGGTCTTTGTATATTTGGTGCACCATAGCATTCCTCTTTTCCTCCTTGGAAATTGGTTTCAACTCCTCTATAAATAAGAATAATTTAGACTAATTATTGGTTCCATGTACATTCAATGCTATCAAATCTAACTTTATCTCTAAATACCCTTCATTCACCATCTGAGGTTAGATAAAGCTTTGATTCAATTTTCATCTATTTCCTAGTCACCACCATTGATAACATTGAATTTTAGATGATGAAAATAAAGGTCTCACTAAGGCACTTGTTCTAAATTCAAGTTGCACTTACTTTTATTGCTATGTGATCAATTAAACTGACTTAACTCCTTTTTTATAGAGGGTTCAAGATTTTTAGTTTTAATAGCAAAAATATATAGCTCTTGATTTCATACATGCCATAGATTTGATGGGACCTCATTCTTATGTCTTATACATTTTTGAGCATAATATATCTTTCATTTTGATCCTCCATGCTTATGTGGAGCCTATGTGGTAGGGTTCCATGACTTTCATGGAAAATTACATAAATGCTACTTGAAGGCTAGCTATTAGCTTTTAAAAGTCCTCTTTATTTTGCTTTAAAAAACCAAATCTAGGTCCTTGCATTTCATTGGTCTCTTGATCTTTAATCTCACTTATTATGCTATATGTCAAGTTTTTGAGGCCTTTAAAAATTCCTCAACTTCATTACAGCATTAGATCAAATACATCAAGCAAGTGATCACAATTGGATCTTGGCTAGGGCTAGATCATTAATCATATGCCCTTTTTAAAAGTACTTTTGGCTCAATGCACCATTGGATTAAATACATCGAATAAGAGATCATCATTAGATCCATTAGATTAAAATCTTGAATCAAGTGATTTTCATTAGATCCTTACTAGGGCCTAAATCATTGACTATATGCCTTTTTAAAAGACTTCAAGCTTGATGTACCATTGGATTATATCTAGTGAACAAGCGTAAAGTGTTAGATCTGTAAAAGCACATGAACTTTATGTTAAAACTTGATCATGCATAAAAAAATTTACTAGATTTTCTCTTGAATATTTAAACTAAAAACCTTATGGTTTATTGATTGAGAACCTTAACTTATTCTATATAACCTATAATTAATCACCTTGAAAATGATTATTTAGTAGCATTAATCTATAAAACATGATCATAATCAAACCAAAGCTCATGTCTTTTTTAAAGATTTACCTACTTTTAAAATTTAAGATCAAACAATATTTCACACTTATTCCAAAATATAGAGGTTTTGAAAACAATCATAGGGGTCCCCTTTTCAAAACATAAAGATGGTAAGTGTTGGTCTCAACAAATGATGACTCATAGGGGCAACATAGCAATATGTTGGAACACAGGGCTCTGGTTTAAACTTGCACATGAATTTTATATCCCATTTGGATATATACTCTCTCTCCTAAATCAACTTTAGGTTGAATCAAGTTCCTTATGTATAAAATTTAAACTTAGATATTAAAACATAAACATCCAGTGTGTTCTTTGATTCCACTTGTTATTTGTCATGAATTTCAAGAAACAACGTCTAGGTTCATATCCTTTTGGTCTATCACACTTAAATTTGAGAACTTTAGATATTATTTAAGAATAACAACTCTTAATTTAGTGGAGGCTTGGGCATTTCTTTGTTGCTAGATGGACATCTATAGCCCCAACAGAGATACCTTTGGTTCCACTCAAGGTCTTACTCCACTACTAGCTAGGCATCTATAGCCCTAGTGGAGATTACCCTAATCACCTTTGATTATATTTCCATAGATTTTTCAATGAGTTTTTTTTAGCATTTTATAGGTCCTTTTGCAAAGGTTGGAAACCAATATATCCTAGTTTTAAGGATTTGGTCAAATGCCCTAGCATTACGATACTCTCCTTTAATTGAAACTTTAGTCCATGATAAGGATGTATTTTAAGTTTAAGTATGAATATAAGTTAATAAACTAAATTCACATTATATACATATTATTCTTCTTAAAACCAAGTTTTTATGTAGAATAAGGTTTAAATATTTGTAGGACAATAAATTCATATACGAATCTATACCAGTACCCTTTGGTTACTTTATGTTGATTTTGTTGGGTGAATATTTTGTCGGCCAATTAATTGGTGACCAAAATAGTTCCTATCACCACAACATAGGGAGATCAGTCAGCTAGATGTGCAAGTTTATTGCATCAGTAGGGGACAAATCTCTCCTCTCATCAAGGGGAGGTTCCCTATAGATATTTATGCACTATAAGTATATAATTAAGCAGAAAATAACACATGGGGGGGTATAACAGCATCTACCTCTCTTTTTTTAGAGGTAATGAATAAGGAACAAAAGAGGGAAAATCATGGTCCTAAGCTAACAACACTCCTCTTCTTTCAGGAATGGTATCAAACGTGGAGCAAAAAATCACCTAAAGAGACAAAGTTCTCAAGAACACTCCCGTAAGCACAAAGTTTTTCGTAGTCTCCTTCACCGATCTAGAATAAGTACAATCGTAGAGTAAAGTGAAGCACAAAGTCTTCACCTAAAACTACAAAAGATAACTGAATCTCAAAGATAAAAGCAATACAAAGTCTATCTTCTACCTTCTAGAAATATCCTCAGATAATACTAACACACCCACTTTGCTTAGTAAATTAGATAAATAAGATATTACTAGGAAAAGGGACATAAGAACTATTTCCTAAATAACACAGACAATCTCAACACAAAGTCTGAAATAACCTGCTTCTCATTCATTCAACAAAATATGATTTACAAATTTGAACACAAAGTCTCAAAAGTTGCTTCAATTTCAGTAGAGTGTTTGCTATTAATTTTTTCCAAGATTATTTACAAATGAGGTCTCCACTATATATAGGGAGAAAATCCTTAAAAAGAGAAAATAATAAAATACACAACATATCTCGGTCAAAGATGACTCATCTTTGACTTTTAGATATTTTTCTGAAATTTTTACATGTAATTACATATTTCAAAATTGCATGCACTTTGCATAAACTAGAAGTGCGTAAGGAGAGAAAAAGAAAGAAGGAGAGAGATTCAGTTCTTGCTGCTAGATTTCTTCATATGTGCATCGAACATTGTGATGGATGCCTAAATTTTGATGCTGTCTGGCACAACTATGTTCTTAGAGATGATTTTTGCTCTGATCAATGCATCCTTCAATGTTGTGATGGCTTTAGCATGGCTAGTTAACCTAGATTTAGATTCTCCAAAGTTAACTAAGCATCTAGAATGTTGTCTACAGTAGACATTGAGAAGGATTTTTCTTCAAAATCTCTCTGAACCATCTCCTTGAAATTTTGAATCATTTCTTCTGTCGAAAGGAATTGATTGTCCTTAGAGGTCAGGTTGCATGGTAGCTCTTCTAGTTTATTCAATAGGCTCAGGTCACTCTTTTCACTAGCCTCCTTGAAAGCTTTGAGGTCATCAATTAGGTATTTGAGTACCTGAATCCTGAAGATCAGTGACTCCTTGATTTCAACATATGAGTCCTTACTAGAGATGACACCGATAGATATTAAAGTGCTTTTCTTGAGGTCCTTCATTTCCTTCCATCTATTAAGATCTTTTCCCAAACTATCGATCTCTTGAGAAATGAGGGACACGAAGTCATCTAGTTTCGCTTTTACCTTCCTCATTTTTCTTGTCTTTTTTGCTACTTTTGTAAGCAGAGAAACTCCCTGAGTATGCATCTTTTCAATATAGTCCTCCAAGACTTTTCCTTTCAAATAAGTCTTTTCTACTTTTTAAATGACTGCATCATCCACAGAGAAGGCCTCTGGAGTTGCTGCTTTAGAAAGAAGAGTGAACCTTTTTATTACTGCCATTAGCTGCTCTGCTTTGGCCTTGTAATAATCCTTCATCTCCTTCTCTCTATCAAATTTTTGGGCCATGATGTCCATAGCAGACTGAAGATTTCTTTTCACACCTTTGTGAGTAACTTTTCCAAGTTCAACACAAGAGATGGAATAACTGCTCATCTCGAAACCCTCAAGGGTCACATCCTGTGGAGGCTTGGCAATTTCCAAAAAAAATTGTCCTTTTTCTTCAACCAATTTGGAGAGGATTCTTGGCCTCTTAAAAGCCTTTGCTTTCACCAGCACTATTTTGCCAAAGTCGAACTCATCTAGGGAGATGGCCATCTTCTTTCCTTTTGGCGTGAAAGCAGACATCCAAGGTGGGAGAGAAGTACCTGTTGTGGCAATGGTTGTCTCTGCTAGTGTTATTGTAGTAGCTTCCCCACTGCTAGTGGTGATAGTAGTTGTAGTCAGAGTAACTGGTGAAACTACATCAACTAATGATTTTGGCTCAGGTGTAGGGCTTGCTGGTAAGTTGAAGGGAGGAGACGATAGACTTGGAATGGATCTAGAAGAGCGAGGGGAACTTCCAAAAGGACCCTGAGGATCACCAAATATGACCTTAGAAGGAGAAGCAGCTCTGGAGGAGGGAACACTGATAGGAGAGATGGGAGAAGAGGGTACCATAGGAGACTGAGGGGGAGAAGGAGATACACTCTTGCTCAGCTACACTTGTTCCTGTGAGAGTGGAGGCCTAGTGCTAGGTTACCCTGATGGTTGATCATCTTTCTCCATGGGTTGAGCTGCCTGTGCCTGAGGGCTCTGTTCCTCAATTCTTTTTGTTGTCACTATAGGCTCTTTAGTGGCCTTAGGTTTCTTGGATACAAAGATGATCCTAGGCTTGTGGGGCCCAAAAAGAGAAGGGACATCACCTTTGTTTTTACTTCTATTCTCTACTTTCCTCTTCAATTCTACCTGGTATTCAACCTCTGATCTTGAAATAACTTCCTTCAGGGTGATCCCTTTAGCTGCTAACCAATCATTAGTGTTAGCCAATATTGGTTCGAGTCTTTTTCTCAGAGAAGTTAGCTCCTTCTGAGACCACTAAACTGGAGGGAGAGGGGAACCAACAACCTTCTCTACCAGATACCTACTATTGATGATGTTTCCATCATCGATTAGACTAGAGGGGATCTCTGCAAGCCTGAGATATTCAATCTACTTTAGTGTCAGCCTGCAATAGTCCATTTTTCTAATCTCCTCAGCTGTCCTTAGGTCTACCCAAATATCCTTGATCATTGGTTCATGGAACTAAGTTTTCCTTCTGATCTTCTCCTTGACTCCCCTGTAGTCAAATTTTTCTCATCTTTTGAATGGTTTTAAAGTAACCATCTACATTTCAGTTTCCATGACCTTAGCTTTGGTTGATGTTGCAACAGAATACCTACCAATCTCAATTGGAAACTTGAAACTTGGTCCCTTTAGTTCCATCTGTCTAGGATGCATGATAACCAGTTGTTGGTAAAGTTCCATTAGAACTAATTTATCTGAAGGGAACCTGGGAAGTATGTAGGGGTAGCCTTGGTAAAAGCTGACCTGAAGATAACAGAATGTGGGGAACTAAAGGAACATGCATCTATAATCATTGACCACTACCCAGGCCTTGTCTGATATTCTCTTCTACTCGAGTTGAGGGTCGAAGAGACATAAAAATACAATGAAAAAGGCATCATCTACCCTCTTGAAGTGATGGGTTGACCCTTAAAACGTCAGTTGAGGATAATACAAGTAGACTGGGGTGGTCTTTCTATCTCCTTCAGTAGTTAATCCTGGGAAAGATCGCATTGTGGTAGTTATATAAACTAAGTATGAAGTCATGTAGAATTTGAAGGAAGTCTGTACTTTGGTTAACTACTCGTGGAGGGCATTGCTGATTTGCTCTCCCTAAAAGATGGCTTGCTTGCCCTGGAGGATGATCTTGATGAATGGATGCATCCATTCATGGAACTGTGAAGAAGACGAGAGGCCCCGTACTCTGCTAAGAAGGGTGATCAAGTCACCAACTTCTTCGACAAAATCACTCCTTGGGAAGTTCCATGGCCATCTTGATAAGCTTGTCCTAAGGGACTTCAACCACTTGTTGTTCATAGCTTTCTTCACCCTCTCAGGGTCTTTATCATATTCCTTCTGTGCATCCCCAAAGTCAATTTGGGTTACCTCAGTGGTTGGAGGGCACATGAAAACTTTGTCGATGAATTTAGGGTCCAACCGAATCACCATGTTGCTGCTGGCGTCTGAGACTGACCTGGTCTCTTTGTTATAGAAGTACAGACATTAGAGGATGAATTTAGTATGATGTGCTACTACCAAAAATGTGGCCACCAGGTGGATGTTGCTCTCGATGATCCTTTTCATCCCAGTGCTGGGTTTTGTCACCTTTGCATGGGTTAAGAATTCGGCCATGTCCACATGGCCGATCTTAGTTCCTGGATCTCATCGACGTTGGAGGTAAAAAAAGTGAGGGGGAGGATGCCTTGATACTTATATTTCATCATTTTCACCTTCTTGGGAGACACTTCTATCATCAGGAATGATCTCGACCAGATGGGAGTAGATGTGCAAGATTTCCCTGATTAAACTGCAATCATGATTACAACAATTAGGAGAGAGATGACGAATGGGGAAAATGCATTCTAAGCAATTATGACCATGGAGGTCACTTAAAAAGGCTGGGTTGGAAGGAGTGGAAAATGAGGAAGAAAGGGAAAGAAAAGGACAACTCAAAAAATTCTTGGGAGTTAGGAAAATCCAAGGGAAGGATGCACGGGCTGCAAAATTTGCCGCCCCTGCATGCCGGGATAAAATAATGTAAGGGTGGCAAAATTTGCCACCCTTGCAAAGACAGGCTGCATAGGCAGCAAATTTCACCACCCTTGCAAATTAGAGGAGGAAAAGTGTAAGGGCAATGAAATTTGCTACCCTTGTGAGGAGGGCCTGCAGGGGCGGAGAAATTTGCCACCCTTGCAAGGAGGGTCAGAAGAAAAAGAAAAATAAAGGGTGGTGAAATTCACCACCCTTACAAAATAGAAATGCTTTGGCAATGAATTTCATCACTGATGCACGTGGAATAAGAGAAGTGTGTGAGTGGCTGACTTTGCTGCTTTTGTATGAGAGGGTTAGTGTAGGCATCAAGTTTTGCTACCCACGCATGCTAAGAGCGGGGAAGGGGGAAAGTCTACGTGCCAAGAAGAGGGGGAAAATTTGCCAACGATGAGGAGAGGAAAAATAAAAAAAATAAAATATAAAAATAAACAAAACTGAAAGCAACTAACAAAAACCCTAAGCAAAAAGAGAAAAGAAGACAAAAAGAAATGCTAAAACCAAGACCTACTTGAGAAATCATGCATGCCACGAGATTGAATCCGCTAAAATACATTTCAACTCATCAGCTGGGATGCTCAGACGCAAGAGGTAGGAGGAGAGGAGGAAGTAATGAGGAAAGATAGGCTCAAATTGGCTTATATGGGGTGAAAAACCCATCCCAACAACCCGCCGTGCATGGCCATAAATGCTGCACATGGTTATCGAGACATGCAAGGGCAACAAAATTTTCCGCCCTTGCATGTTTTGATAAATCTATGTAAGGGCAGAAAATATTGCTGCCCTTGCATGCCAGAGTGTAGGGGCAGCAAAAATTTGCCGCCTTTGCAAAAAAAGTGCAGGGGCAGCAAAATTTTCCACCCTTGCACAAAAACAAGGGAAATGTAGAGGCAACAAAATTTGCTACCCCTGTAGGGAAAGGAAGAAAAGACTAACTCTTAAAAGAGGTAGTCTGAAAAGGGGACTTGGTTCCCAAAATGTTTTGAGACTGTAACGGTCTTCACTTTTTGGGAAGATGTGTTTCCTGAATTTTAGAAGTTTTAGGTAGACCAAGATGAGAATGAGAAAAACTCGCCTCGAAAACAAACTTAGAGAGACAAAAGATGAAATAGACAAGTTTCGTAGGGGTTATTCCCAAAAATGAGCTGAGCTAATTTTGAAAATAACAGCTGGCTCCTATTGGGGAACTTTCATTGATCAAATTGATTAGCATGAGTAGAAACCAGTCTCTAAGTGCCTTCATCCAAGCCATTGGGCTACGGAGTCAAGCTAAAAATGAAAGAAAGAGAATAGACAAAACATAAAAACTGTACATATATACAAATGGACTCATCTAAGCTTCAAGGATTGAACAGCTTTAGATGCTACCTATTGTGAGGTAGTGTAAATGGCATTCCATCTTGGTATTGCAATAAGAAGCTAGCCTCACCACAAAGCTGTTGAATGGTGAATGGGCCCCTCCATAGGGAATCAAATTTTCCATGCATCCCTTTTGGTTCTCGCCTCTTGTCCCACAACAAGACTTGATCTCTGACTTGGAATTTGTGAACTTTAGCTTTCTTATCAAAGAGAGCCTTCACCCGGTTCTGATGCTCCTTGATCCAATCTACTACCATGGTTTGACACTCGTTAAGCTCATTTAGACACATGATTCTTTTGTCGACTGAGTTTTTGAAGGTTGAGTCTTTGATTGCTTTAGTTAGCCTAAGTGCTGGTAGTTCAAGGGTGATGGAGATTTCTACATTCAATCCATACAGAAGCTAAAAAGGGGACATACCTATAGCCCTTTTGGGTGTTATTCTATCTACCCACAAAGCATCATACAATGCTTTGTGCCACATTCTCTGATTGTCATCTACCAACTTCCTGATAATGGTGACCAGGTTCTTGTTACTCGATTCCACTTGTCCATTTCCCTGAGGAAAATAATTTGAAGTGTGAGATAAGGTAATCCCATAACCAAAGCAAAATTGAGTAATTTCATGAGGAAAAATAGGCTGCATTATCTGTTACAATTTTGAGCAGAACCCCAAACCGAGAGATGATATTTTCTTTGAGAAAATTACACACTATTTCAGATGTAGCGTGCTTGGTTAGGATGGCTTCCACCCACTTAGTAAAATAATCCATTGTGGTGAGGACATAATCATGCCTGGGACTTGAAGATGGGTTAACCACACCAATGAAATCAATACCCCATTGCTGAAATGGTTCCTTGATTACTACCAACTTGAGAGGCAAAGTAGACAGCTTAGGCTTTCCAATGAATTGCTAACATAATTCACACCTATGCACCCATTTGTAGGCATCTTGGAACAATGTGGGCCAATAATACCTTGCTTATAGAATTTTATGTGCCATCACCAATGCAGAGAAATGTCCTCCATAGGCCAAATTATAGAAAGATTCTAAGAGTCTTTCTTGTTGAGCTTTGTCAACACAACGAAGAAATGCCCCATCCAGGTTTCTCTTGTAAAGACCATTGTCCCACAGAACATAACCCACTACTTTCAATTTAACATTCCATTTCTCGTTAAAAGAAAGATGAGTGGGACACTCACCATATGTCAAAAAATGAACAATGTCAGAATACCACTCATCAGTAGTGGCAACAAAGAGAACCGTAGGCACACTTTCGATCTTTGCTTCTTCATTTTTTGTTTCACTTGGAATGTTGTTGGCAATCAACTGGTAGAGACCTCTTCCTCATACGAGCTTGGTTGGTTTGATATCCAAATCAAACTCTTGAGTCTTGGTAATCTAGTTACCTCTCTTCGTACCAAACTCTTGCTGAGTAAAAATGGAATTTATTGTTGTATCTGGTACGAGAACTTCAGTGTGAAAATTCAAGATATAAAACTTGAAATGCTTGACCGCTTTGACCATGGCATATGCATGCTTCTCCATAAGGGAATATTTCAGCTCATGATCCTTAAGTGGATAACTCATGAATGAGATATAAGATTCTGCACCTTCTGGATTTTGCTGAACCAAAATAGCTGATAGTGTATGCTCAGAGGCATAGCTATATATTTTGAAACCTTTAGTATAATTAGGCAGACCAAGTTTGGTGCACAGGTGATTGCTTCCTTAATCTCCTTGAATGCTGATTTACCTTCAGTGGTCCATCTAAATACAGCATTGTCTTTCATCATGTCAACAATGTGATGAGTTTTCTCAGTAAATTTAGGAATGAACCTCCAAAGAAAATTCACCTTTCTAAAGAAAGAATGAACTGTGGTCTTGCTGGTAGGCAGAGCAAGTTCTTGGATGGACTTGACTCTCTCTAGATCAATTCTAATACCTTCTCAGGACACGATGTGTCTGAGAAGTTTCCCCTCAGTAACTCCAAAGATAGATTTCTTTGGGTTTAAAGAAATACCATTCTGGTGATAGTGTTTCGGTATCCTTTGCAGATGATGAACATGCTCAGAGCGATGCTTTGAAAACACTGTCAGATCATCTAGGTATACTACAATGAATTTTCCCATTTCATCCTTAAAAGTGAGATCCATCACCCTTTGAAACATGGCACCTACATTTATCACACCAAAAGGCATTCTTTGCTAAGCGAACATGCCCCAAGGTGTGGTGAACATTGTCTTGTACTGATCTTCTTTCCCAACTTCAACTTGATTATACCCCGAAAAACTGTCTAGCATTGATAACATTTCTGAACATGTTACCATCTGTAGGACCTGATCCATGATAGGAAGGGGGTAGTTATCTTTTAAAGACAACTGCTTTAAGTTCTTGAAATCCACATAGATTTGAATTTTGCCATTCTTCTTCCTGACGGGTACTATGTTGGCAATCCATGTTGAGTGATGGATTGGAAAAATTATCCAGGCATCCAGCATCTTTTGTATCTCAGTTAAAATAGTACCTGAGATTTTTGGATTATACTGCCTAGATTTTTGGTTGTAAGGTACAAAGTTTGCCTTCAGAGGAATGTCATGGTGAACATCATTAGGCCTTAGTGATTTTAGATCATCATAAGAATAGGCCAATACATCTATGTATTGGTGGAGTAAACTAGAAAGCTCAAATCTTTCCTTGGGAGTGCAGCATTTCCCAATATTTACCATCTTAGGATCGCGCTTGGTTTCCAACTTTACCTGATCAAAGTCTTGAGAGGACTTTGAATCCGTACACTGTTACTTAATAAACCTATCATGGTTATCAAATAATTTGTCTAGGGACACCAAGCCTTTTGGAATCTTATTCCCTTTAAGCTGTAGAAAGTCCTCACCTGTATTCGCATGGGCCTTAGGAGCTGCCCCACACTCTCAGGGTTCACTACCTTCAAAACGTAGTTGTTCAAAACTATCTTTTTACTCCAAGAAGGTGATGATTTGATCATCATTATTGAACACTTGCTAGTGGCTGGCATTATCTGGTACACTTGGTCAAAAAAGCAGCTTGATAGTATACTTATCTCCCTTAAAATTTGGGTGAGGAACTAGAAGGGTGGCAGAGATAGCCAATGCATCTGCTCGGTCATCGAATTCCCTCAAAATGGTAGAGATGTTGAAGGCATCAAAATTTTCAATCTGATCCTAGACCAGGTTGTGATAGTGGTGCAACCTCTCATTCTTGTTCTGATAGAGGTTTCTCACCTGATAGACTATCAACTCAACATCTCCTTTAGCATGGAGTTCCCTAATGCCTCTTTCTCTGGCAGCCTATAGTTTGAGCAATAGAGATTCATATTCAGCCATGTTGTTGGTATTATTGAACTACAATTTGTAAGACAAAGGAATAATACCTCCCTGAGGGGATACCAACACAACCCCAGCTCCTGACCTAGTAGAAGAGCAACTGCCATCAAATTCTAAAGTCCATACCTTGTTAGGTGTTATTTCTTCTTTGAAAACTCCTCAGTTTGGGGGAAGAGGCTCTTCCATGTGTTCATCTTGATTTGTCAAATTTTTAGCTGTATCAGCTAAACACAATCTCAAGTTATCATTTGAAAAAGTTTCATCAGATGTCTCATGGGTTCCATCCGTAGATAGGAAGTAGTTGCCCCTGCCTGAGGACTCAAATAAAATTTGAGCTTCCAGTGTCGATGATCAGGTAACTATGTACCTTGCTTCTTTTTTAGGAATCAACTTCTTCATGACACCTTGGACTAGGATCCTTGCTTTAGAGAAGTCCATACTTAGCTCACCTCTGACATCCTTGCAAAAATTCCACCCAAGCAGGATGTCGTAAGATGTAGGAACATCGGCCACTAAAACCGTCATTTTTATCCGCTTCTCTGGAAAAGCCACGAAGGCATATTGAGCATCTTTTATTTGACCAAGGAGAGGAACTTGCTTATTTTCCATGGAAAATCATCTCCCAAAGGTTCTGGTTAAGGTCAAGCCAAGGGAATCTGCCACCTTAGCGGGCATGACGTTATCTGAAGCTCCAGAGTCTATGATGCAATTACTCAGCTTATAACCATTTATAAGCAGGGAGACATAAAATAGTTCAATTTTCTTGGGATTGATAGGAGTTATAACAAGATTTTTTTGAGAAGATTTATCTTTAGGGAGATCAGGAGTAGCTTTTGAAGAGTCTTATCCTACAGGGACAGCTTTGTTTTTTACATATTCTACTAGCTTATCAAACTGCTTTGGGTTAGCTCTCAAGAATTCAACCTCTGTCATTTGAATTTTAGTCTTTCTAGCATGATCTATTATATCAAATAATTGAAAATAACTTGTAACAAAGGAAGAGAGTCCATCATCAGGGACATTAACAGGTGCGGCACTGGTCTGAGTAGCAAAAGTGGAAGATATCGGGTGATTAGGAGTACTCACTTTTTTATGGGTTACCTAATCTTTTGATTGTGGAGGCAATGGAGTCCCACATTTGGCAATAGAAACCACTAGCTGGGATTCCTCCTCTACCTTTCCTTTGTCAGTCTGTGAAGCTGACTAATTTTGGGATCTAGTGAAAATAGTGTAAGATCCATCCAAATCCTCCCCTTTACTTCCAACTTCATCCTCGTAATCTAAGAAACCGATATTAGAGTCGTCAGCTAATTCCTCTTCCTACTCATTAAAGAGATTAGCATCTTCTTGTTGATCTAACTGAGGTTGAAAAGAGTTGTCATGCTTAGCTTCCAGGTAGTTGACTGATGAATTGGCAGGTGCTACTTCAATGGCTAGTCTCCCTAGAGGGGGAGGTAGGTGATTGGATTGCCCTTGGTTCTGGGTAGCATTACCCTGATATTATTGATTCTAGAATGTTCTCCTAGGCACATCTTGATAGGTAGGAGCAAACGTACCTTGGGCTATTTGCCTCTTTAAAGCTATCAGTTCATTCATCAATTTTTGCACCATAGGATCTATAGTACCTGAAGAACTTTTAGCAGATGAAGAGAATTTATTTTTACTAGAGTCTCTTCTGATTTTACCTATCAGGATAAGATCATCCTCAATCTCAGTAGCCAAAATTTGAGCCAAGGCTAGATCCATAGGGCTAGCTCACCTCAACAGGAAACTTACTTCGGGAAGCTACGAATTGATGAAAAAGCACTTGAGATTTTCTAGTGTGGGCTGAGCCACAGTTGGAATCCAGTTTCTCAACTTGTTGAATTTAGCTATGAAATCCCTCATGGGTTCTTGGGGTTCTTTCTTCAACTATGTTAGCTGAGCCAGTAAAGCATGTGCATCTTCAGAAGGTTTAAACCTAGCTTCAAATTTGGATTTGAGTGTATCCCATTCTATTACTGACCCGGCCTGCAGGTGATAGAACCAATCCACGGTAGCTCCTTGCAAAGTTTCCACAAAAAGTCTAACTGCTACATCTTCGAATTCCATGTCGATCATGCCACATGCTATGGAGAAAGTGGTAATATGCTCATTGAGATGAACCTTTATATCACCAAAAAACTTAGGAATTTTTTTTCTAGAACTACGAGGTAGTTCATGCAAAGGTGCAGTCAAATTGAGAGGGCCAAAGGAATTACCTCATGGGCCTTGAGCCATAATGTTAGGATGATTAAATGGTGGGATACCAAACCTTGGTGGAGTATTTACCTCCAGGGCACGGTTAACTATAGGAAAAGAAGTTCTACCTTGTTTTGGTGACTTGATAGAGTTAGGAGGGAAACTCTTAGAACATTGGAGGAAAGGTGACGGAGGAAAGAGATCAAAGTTACTTTGCTGCACCAACTCAAACATAGGGTCAACAACACCCTTAGATCTTTGGCTTCTGGTGTAGCATGGAGTTACCAGATCTTAAAATGAAAAAGGGACCAAAATTGCTTCAAGTTAAAGCTTGAGGCCTCAAAATGCACGTTCTTTCCAGTGCTTCTAGTTTTGTAGACCAGATAATGTAACAGAGGTAGATGGTAAGGTTATAATGATAATGGGTAAGACGTAGAATGGAGTTGCTAGACTACATAATGGATAAGGGTAGGGACTGCTTCAATTTAAAACTTAAGGTTTCAGATTGCACATCATTCGATCTCCAGCAGAGTCACCAAAAAACTGTTGGGTGAATATTTTATCAGCCAGCTAACTGGTGACCAAAATAGTTCCTATCACCACAGCATAAGGAGATCAGTCGGCCAAATGTGTGAGTTTATTGCATCAGCAGGGGACAAATCTCTCCTCTCATCAAGGGGAGGTTCCTTATAGATATTTATGCACTATAAGTATATCATTAAGCAGAAAATAACACATGGGGGGGTATAAAAGCATCTACCTTTCTTTTTTCAGAGGTAATGAATAAGGAACAAAAGAGGGAAAATCTTGGTCCTAAGCTAACAACACTCCTCTTCTTTCAGGAATGGTATCAAACGTGGAGCAGAAAATCACCTGAAGAGATGAAGTTCTCAAGAACACTCTCGTAAGCACAAAGTCTTCGTAGTCACTTTCACCGATCTGGAACAAGTACAACCGTAGAGTAAAGTGAAGCACAAAGTCTTCACCTGAAACTACAAAAGATAACTGAATCTCAAAGATAAAAGTAGCACAAAGTCTATCTTCTACCTTCCAGAAATACCCTTAGATAATACTAACACACCCACTTTTCTTATTAAATTAGATAAATAAGATATTACTAGGAAAAAGGACATAAGAACTATTTCCTAAATAACATAGACAATCTTAACACAAAGTCTAAAATAACCTGCTTCTCATTCATTCAACAAAACATGATTTACAAATTTGAGCACAAAGTCTCAAAAGTTGCTTCAATTTTAGTAGAGTGTTTGCTATTAATTTTTTCCAAGATTATTTACAAATGAGGTCTCCACTATATATAGGGAGAAAATCCTCAAAAAGAAAAAATTAATAAAATACACAACATATCTCGGTCAAAGATGACTCATCTTTGACTTTTAGATATTTTTTTGAACTTTTTACATGTAATTACATATTTCAAAATTGCATGCACTTTACACAAAATAGAAGTGCGTAAGGAGAGAAAAAGAAAGAAGGAGAGAGATTCAGTTCTTGCTGCCATATTTCTTCATATGTGCATCAAACATTGTGATGGATGCCTGAATTCTGATGCTGTCTGGTGCAACTATGTTCTTAAAGATGATTTTGGCTCCGATTAATGAATCCTTCAATGCTGTGATGGCTTTAGCATGGCCAATTAACCTGGATTTTAGATTCTCCAAAGTTAACTGAGCATCTAAAATGTTGTCCACAGTAGACATTGAGAAGGATTTTTCTTCAAAATCTCTCTGAACCATCTCCTTGAAATTTTGAATCATTTCTTCTACCGGAAGGAATTGATTGTCCTTAGAGGTCAGGTTGCATGACAGCTCTTCTAGTTTATTGAGCAGTCTCAGGTCACTCTTTTCACTAGCCTCCTTGAAAGCTTTGAGGTCATCAATTAGGTCTTTGAGTACCTAAATCTTGAAGATCAGTGACTCCTTGATTTCAACATAGGAGTCCTTACTGGAGATGACATCGATAGATATTAAGGTGCTTTTCTTGAGGTCCTTCATTTCCTTTCATCTGTTAAGATCTTTTTCCAAACTATCGATCTCTTGAGAAATGAGGGAGATGAAGTCATCTAGTTCCACTTTTACCTTCCTCATTTTTCCTATCTTTTATGCTTCTTCTATAAGCAGAGAAACTCCCTGAGTATGCATCTTTTCAATATAGTCCTCCAAGACTTTTCCTTTCAAATATGTCTTTTTTGCTTTTTGAATGACTGAGTCATCCATGGAGAAGGCCTCTAGAGTTGCTGCTTCAGAAGGAAGAGTGAACCTTTTTATTACTGCCATTAGCTACTCTGCTTTGGCCTTGTAATAATCCTTCATCTCCTTCTCTCTATCAAATTTCTGGACCATGATGTCCATAGCTGACTAAAGATCACTTTTCACACCTTTGTGAGTAACTTTGCCAAGTTCAACATGAGAGATGGAATAGCTGCTCATCTCAAAACCCTCAAGGGTCACGTCCTATGGAGGCTTGGCAGTTTTCAAAAAAAATTGTCCTTTTTCTTCGACCAATTTTGGAGAGTATTCTTGGCCTCTTAAGAGCCTTTGCTTTCACTAGCACTATTTTTCCAAAGTCAAACTCATCTGGGGAGATGGCCATCTTCTTTCTTTTTAGTGTGAAAGTAGACATCCAAGGTGGGAGAGAAGTACCTATTGTGGCAATAGTTGTCTCTACTGGTGTTATTATAGCAGCTTCCACACTGCTAGTGGTGATAATAGTTGTAGTCAGAGTAACTGGTGAAACTGCATCAACTAATGATTCTGGCTCGGGTGCAGGGCTTGATGGCAAGTTAAAGGAAGGAGATGATAGACTTGGAATGGATCTAGAAGAGTGAGGGGAACTTCCAAAAGGGCCCTAAGGATCACCAAATATGACCCTAGAAGGAGAAGTAGCTCTAGAGGAGGGAACACTGATAGGAGAGATGGGAGAAGAGGGTACCATAGGAGACTGAGGGGGAGAAGGAGATACGCTCTTGCTCAGTTGTGCTTGTTCTTGTGAGAGTGGAGGCCCAGTGCTAGGTTGCCCTAATGGTTGATCATCTTTCTCCATGGGCTGAGCTACCTGTGCCTAAGGGTTCTATTTCTTAGTTCCTTTTATAGCCGCTATAGGCTCTTCAGTGGCCTTAGGTTTCTTGGATACAAAGATGATCCTAGGCTTGTGGGGCCCAGAAAGAGAAGGGATATCACCTTTATTTTTAGTTCTATTCTCTACTTTCCTCTTCAATTCTACCTGGTATTCAGCCTCTAATCTCGTAATAAATTCCTTTAGGGTGATCTCTTTGGCTACTAACCAATCATTGGTGTTAGCCAATATTGGTTCAAATCTTTTTCTCAGAGAAGTCAGCTTCTTCTGAGACCACTAAACTAGAGGGAGAGGGGAACTAGCAACCTTCTCTGCCAGATACCTGTTATTGATGATGTTTCCATCATCAATTAGACCAGAGGGGATCTTTGCAAGCTTGAGATATTCAATCTGCTCTAGTGTCAGCCTGCAATAGTCCATTTTTCTAATCTCCTTGGCCATCCTTAGGTCTACCTAGATATCCTCGATCATTGGTTCATGGAACTGAGTTTTCCTTCTGATCTTCTCCTTGACTCCCCTGTAGTCAAATTTTTCTCATCTTTTGAATGGTTTTAAAGTAACCATCTACATTTTGGTTTCCATGACCTTGGCTTTGGTTGATGTTGCAATAGAATACCTGCCAATCTCAATTGGAAACTTGAAACTTGGTCTCTTTAGTTCCATCTATCTAGTATGCATGATAACTAGTTGTCAGCAAAGTTCCATTAGAACTAATTTATTTGAAGGGAACCTGGGAAGCATGTAGGGTTAGCCTTGGTAAAATCCAACCCAAAGATAACAGAATGTGGGGAACTGAAGGAACATGCATTCATAATCATTGACCACTACACAGGCCTTGTCTGATATTCTCTTCTACTCAAGCTGAGGGTCGAAGAGACATAAAAATATAGTGAAAAAGGCATCATTTATCCCCTTGAAGTGATAGGTTGACCCTTGAAACATTAGCTAAGGATAATACGAGTAGACTGGGGTGGTCTTTCTATCTCCTTCAGTAGTTAATCTTAGGAAAGATCACATTATGGCAGCTATATAAACTAGGTATGAAGTCATGTAGAATTTGAAGGAAGTCTGTACTTTGGTTAACTGCTCATGGAGGGCATTACTAATTTGCTCTCCCCAAAAGATGGCTTGCTTGCCCTGGAGGATGATCCTGATGAATGGATACATCCATTCATGGAACTATGAAGAAGACAGGAGGCCCCATACTCTACTGAGAAGGGTGATCAAATCACCAACTTCTTAGACGAAATCACTCCTCGGGAAGTTCCATGGCCATCTTGATAAGCTTTTCCTAGGGGACTTCAACCACTTGTGGTTCATAACTTTCTTCACCCTCTCAGAGTCTTTATTATATTCCTTCTATGCATCCTTAAAGTCAATTTGGGTTACCTCAGTGGTTAGAGGGCACATGAAAACTTTGTCGATGAATTTGGGGTCTAACCGAATCACCATGTTGCCACTGGCATCCGAGACCGACCTGGTCTCTTTGTTGTAAAATTACATCCATTAGAGGACAAATTCAATATGATGTGCTACTACTAGAAAGGTGGCCACCAGGTGGATGTTACTCTCGATGATCCTTTTCATCCCAGTGTTAAGATTTGTTGCCTTTGTGCAGGTTAAGAATTTGGCCATGTCCACATGGCTGATCTCAGTGTCTCAGATCTCATCGATGTTGGAGGTAATAGAAGTGAGGGGGAGGATGCCCTGATACTTGTATTTCATCATTTTCACCTTCTTGGGAGATGCTTCTATCATCAGGAATGATCTCAATCAAAAGGGATCAGATGTCCAAGAGTTCACTGATTGAACTGCAGTCATGATTACAGTAATTAGGAGAGAGATGACAAATGGGGAAAATGCATTCTAAGTGATTATGACCATGGAGGTCACTTAAAAAGGCCATGTCAAAAGAAAGAGCGAAAAATGAG
The DNA here is from genome assembly GCA_037957365.1 of Torreya grandis. NCBI lineage: Eukaryota > Viridiplantae > Streptophyta > Pinopsida > Cupressales > Taxaceae > Torreya > Torreya grandis. The sequence goes on along the minus strand of JARHVA010001647.1, from coordinate 2,811,743 downwards.
GAAGAAAGGGAAAGAAAAGGACAACTCAAAAAATTCTCAGGAGTTAGAAAAATCTGAGGGAAGGATGCATGGGAAGCAAAATTTGTCACCCCTACATGCCAGGATAAAAGAATGTAAGGGCGGTGAAATTTGCTACCCTTGTAAAGACGGGCTGCATAGGTGGCAAATTTCACTGCCCTTGTAGACTGGAGGAGGAAAAGTGTAAGGGCGACAAAATTTGCCGCCCTTGCGAGGAGGGCTTGCAGGGGTAGTGAAATTTTCTGTCCTTACAAGGAGGGTCAGAAGAAAAAGAAGAAGAAAGGGTGGTGAAATTTGCTACCCTTACAAAATAGAAATGCTTTGGCAGTGAATTTTGCTGCCGATGCACATGGGATAAGAGAACTGCATGAGCGGCTGACTTCACCACTTGTGTACGAGAGGGTTAGTGTGGGTAGCAAGTTTCACCACTCGTGCATGCTAAGAGTGGGGAAGGGGGAAAGTCAACGTGCCAGGAAGAGGGGGAAAATCTGCCAGTGGTGAGGAGGAGAGGAAAAATAAAAATAGAAAATAGAAAAACAAACAAAAGTGAGAGTAACTAACAAAAACCCTAAGCAAAATGAGAAAAGAAGACAAAAAGAAATGCTAAAAACAAGACCTACTTGAGAAACCACGCGTGCCACAAGGTTGAATCCACTAAAATGCACTTCAATTCATCAGTTGGGTCACTCAAACACAAGAGGTAGGAGGAGAGGAGGAAGCAATGAGGAAAGATAGGCTCAAATCAGCTTATATGGGGTGAAAAACCCACCCCAACAACCCACCGTGTGCGGCCATAAATGCCACACACAGTTACTGAGACGTGCAAGGGCAGTAAAATTTGTGGCCCTTACATGCCTGAGTGCAGGGGTGGCAAAAATTTGCTGCCCTTGTAGAAAAAGTGCAGGGGTGGCAATATTTGCCGCCCTTGCACAAAAACAAGGGAAATGCAGAGGCGACAAAATTTGCCACCCCTGCAGGGAAAGGAAGAAAAGACTAACTCTTAGAAGAGGTAGTCTGAAAAGGGGACTTGGTTCCCGAAACATTTCGAGACCGTAACGACCTTCACTTTTTGTGAAGACATGTTTCACAAATTTTGGAAGTTCTAGGTAGACCAAGATGATAATGAGAAAAACCCACCTCGAAAACAAACTTAGAGAGACAAAAGATGAAATAGACAAGTTTCATAGGGGGTTATTCCCAAAAATGAGCTGAGCTGATTTTGGAAACAACAGATTTATTGCCACCTCATGTTCACTTTTTTAAGATTTATACCCACACTTTTGAGCAATTCCAAACCAAAAAAATAATACCATGAGACTTTACCATAACCAAGGAACACCACCAAGCAAGAAAAAACAAAACACAAACAAAAAATACACGCAAGCCTAGCAAGGAAGAAAAAAAGAAAGAATGGAAAGTAACTAGCCTACCTATTCTAACTTTAACAATATTACACATTCACTCTATGAAGACCTCTGATGGGGCAGCAACAAAGTAATGTTTGAGGTATTTCCCATTGGTGGGTAAAGTAAAATTTGATCATTGGAGATCTTTCAACCTAAAAGTGTTGTTGCCCAAGATTTCCACAATTTAGTATAGGCAAATCCATAAAGAGATGAACTTACCATGTTTACCTTTAGGTTATGATGCTTTGTCACAAAGAAAAACTAAGTCTCCTTACCTAAATACCTTCACTTTATATCTATTATCAAACCATCTCTTCATGATTGATTGGTGTATATTGAAGTCTATAAATGCCTTTTCTCTAGAATCTTCCATTTGAATGATGTCTAATAACCTAGAGTTAGCAAGTTCTTGGCTATCCTTCATGTATTCTTACATGAATATGAATGTAGGAAACTTCAAGGTGGTGGGAAAGATATGATCCTGACAGTATACCAACAAAAATAGTGAAGCCTTGAGAGCTTATTTTATCTTGATTCAATCTACCCATAACAAAAAATTAAGAAGTTTATGCCATGTTCTAGGTCTATCTTCAATAGATTTCTTGATAGCTTTCATCAGATTTTTTTTTCATGAATTCAAAAACACCATTTCTTTGAGGGTATTGATTGGAATAAAACTTGAGTTAAATGCCTTGGTCATATTCCCATTCCATAATTTCAATAGAAGTGAATGCAGATCCATTATCACAAACCAAAGAAACTAGGGTTCTTAATCTAGTATAAATATTTTCCTCTAAAAAATTGATCACCTCTTCTATTATACATTGTTTAGTAGCTATTACCTCAGTCCACCTAGTGAAATAGTCCCTAGCAGTTAGGACATACTTATGACCATCAAAATAATTGGGATTGATTACTCCTAGAAAATCTAATCCCCATTATGCAAAAAGTTTATCCACCATCACAGGTTATAAAGGCATGGTTGCCTTTGGCTCCTTTGTGTAAAAAATATGGCATGAATGACACTCCCTCACATGATTGTAAGCATATTTGAAGAGGATGGGCCAATCCTATCCATCCTTGAGAATATTGTGAGCTATGGTTCTTCCTAAAGGGTGTCCACTTCCTAGCTTCTCATAGAAGGTAGTCATAATCCAAGCTGCTTCTTCCTTGGACACACATCTCAAATAAATTCCCTCAAAGTTCCTCTTATAATATATTCCATTCTTGATGAGGTAAAGATATGATTTGAGCCTCAAGGCTCTCTTTTATTCTCTTATAAATCTTTGGGGGGAAACACCATTGAAAACTAAATGGATAATAGAGTCATACCACTCATTGGGTTAGAACTTTTGTTGATCTACTTGGATGACATGGAATTTTGGGTCAATACTAGTGATCATCTAAACTAAACATTAACATTTAACTAATTTGGTTATTCTCATCTCTATATTATATTCTTGTATAATTTTCATCCATTTGTTTCTTCTTTCTCCAAGCTCATTCTGACTCAACATATGTTTTGTAGCTGGATCAGGTAATATGGCATGTACCTTATTTCTAAGGAGGTAATGTCTAAATTTTTTTTACTACCTTTACTAATTCATAAGATTTCTTATCAATCATAGAATAATTCACTTCTACATTTGAAGTTGGTGCTCATGAAATTTATGGGATGATCATTCTCATCAACTTTTTGAGTTAACAATGTAGCCGTAGTATGCTTATAAGCAAATGAATATAAATAAAAATATTTTGAGAAATTAGGACTTATGAGGACTGGAGCTTCAATGATTTCCTTCTTAATGTAAGTGAAATCCTTCATATATTCTTCATTCCAAGAAATTATGTCATCTTTCTTAAGCATATCATTCAAAGGTTTCACAATCTCAGTGAAGCTTGGAATAAACTTCCTCACAAAATTAATCTTGCCAAAGAATGATTGAAGTTCTTTTTGTCTATTGGGAAACCCATTTGTAGAGATGACCTCTAATATATCAAGATATATATAAATCCCATCTTTGGTAATGATATTTCCAAATAATTTTCCTTCAATGACACAATATACTTTTCTTGGGGTTAAGAGATACATCATACTTGCTGTATCTATCAAATATCTGTCTCAAATGCACAAAATGTTCCTATCTATTTCTAGAAAATACTATAAGATCATCCATATATATGAGACACACTTTCCCACTAAAACTTGGAAATCATTGTACATGGCCCTTTGAAAATGTGCCTCTACATTAATTAATCCAAAAGGCATTATCTTGTAAGCATATGTTCCCCATTTAATAGTAAAAGTTACTTTCATCCTATCTTCTGGAGCAACAAGCACCTGGTTGTATCTAGAAAATCCATCCAAAAAGGACATCATGGAATATCCTAAAATATTTTGGATAACCTGGTCTAGAGAAAGTAAAGGATAATTATCCTTTTTATATGCTCTATTTAGATTCCTAAAATCTATGCACAATCTTATTTCTCCATTCTTTTTTCTAACTAGGACTAAGTTTGCCACCCAAGTGGAATATCTAATAGGAAACACTATCCTTACATCCAACAGATTCTTTACTTCTTTAAAAATCATGGTTTCTAAAATAGGGTTGACTAGCCTTTTCTTCTATCTAAAGGGTTTGCAACCTTCTTAAATAGGTATAATATGAGTAATGACCCTCAGGTCAAATATTGTTAAATCTTCATAAGACAAAAAAATTACATCCTTGTATTTTGTAAGCAAATCTCTAGATTTTTTGTTTTCCATTTTAGTGCAAGCCTTCCCTATATTCACCATTTGGGGTTGATCATGTGGGCCAAGGTTCATCACATGATAATCTCTACAATTTACCTTAGGTTGATTAGTTACTTCAAATATCTTGTCAAGATAAAATAGTCTTTCCAATGAAATCATTCCTTTAGGTATATTATTTTCACTTAATTGGATTATTTTACCATTAATTTCTTTTTTAGGAAAATTTTCATCAACCTCATCAATAATGTGAGCTTCCAAAGCTCCATAATTAGTTAAGAAATATATGATCTATTTATCATCATTGAAAACTTAGAAATGATTTACATTGTCAATAACTAAAGGACATGACACTAGCTCAACATTAATTCTTTGAGAATCATTATTATGCATGAAGTTAGCTATAGTAGAGGTAAGCTCATCAATAACTTTGTTTTCTTCTCTTGGAACAACCAAGATGTTGAATGCATCAAAAGATTCGAACAAGCCCCACACCCCTAAACTTATATCTTTTTAAGTAAGATAATTTACACTGGTATTTACTCCTCACTTGGTTAACCACAAGTTTAGAATCTCCATAGACAAGGATTTCATTAACGTTGTGCTTAATGGCAAACTGCAATCTAAGTATGAGAGCCTCATACTCAGCTAAATTATTGGTGCAAGGAAATCGTAACTTATAAGCTACATGGTATTGCTTTTTTGAAGGATCCATCAATACAATACTATCTCTTGATCTTAATTTGCACTTGGCACCATCAATTCATAACTTTCATAAATTAAAAATTAGAGGATAACTCTTAAAAACTAGTTCTTTTGTAATTTCCAAAGTGAAAACTACAAAATCAAAATCCAATAAATTTACCTTTTCATTAACAACATTATACTCTATTATCATGTGTTGTGAGGATATGGAGCAAACACAGCTCTGATACCAGCTGTCAGGATCTAGAACACAAAGCTCTGATACCACTTGTTAGGATTAAGAGCACAATTGATTACCTTGTATAAGCAACTAAACATGGAATTAAACCAGAAGTAAAATGTAACTAGAATTCAGAAACAACACAGAATATGAGAGACAATACAATCTTGTATTAACACTCTTCTAGAAGGAAATACAATGAAGAAATCACACTCTTCCCATACCTCTTAGGTGTACCATAATTCTCCCTCAAGAGTTCTCTCACTCAACCAATTACAACCACAACTCAATAATGAGTTGTACCCTCCACCAATTAGTAACAATACTGCCAGTACACCAAGTACTCTAAGTAGATCTCCCTGATCTTGCTCACCTACAAATCACTCAATCTTACTTATCATGTAGATCTCCCCTAATCTTGCAACAACTTGTAGATCAACCTAATCTTACAATTAGAAGGATCTCTTCCTTGTCCTTGATTACAATATAGCCCCATGGGTCTCTTAAATAGATCTCATATAAACAATAATTAGACTTCCTAATTATAATAATTAGAAATTTAGACTCAAGACTAAAATTAGTCTTTTCATGCAAACTAACTATCTGTCTAAAATTAGACCAGTTCTGGAAGCGCATGCAAATGCACGCACACACAGGTTGTCAACGTCGGTTCTTGTCTGACTGATGCCGGCCGACCCCTAACTGATGTCAATTACTGCATGCACTGAAGATGATTGACATCGATTGATCAGACCAATGTCAATTGCTCTACAACTTAACAACCTCTTCCATTTACATTACTGAAGGTTTTAGGTCCACAACTTAACAATCTCCCACTTGGAGATAAATAGTTGCACCTGTAATTGTACATGTACATCATCTAATTTTGTTTCCTAGCTTGTATCCCTCTTCAAGTTTAGTCTTGAAGACCAACCACCACATATCCTATGGTGCTACTCCTGCCATCCAAGCAACCTACCATATCCAAATCTACATACCCATGTAGAGAAGTGCTTGACCCTGCATAGCATGTTAACCTACTACTGGTCCCTCTCAGATACCTGAGAATCTATTGAACTACTTTCTAGTGCTTCTTTCCCAAATTAGCCACAAACTTGCTGACAACTCCCACTACTTGGGTAATATCAGGTCTAGTACACATGTACTCAACCTCATCATGTGATTTGGGACAATGTTCTATGAACTATCCATCTATAAGTGTGCTAACCGGTTCTGCATCCTGCATATTGAACCTCTCCACTACCTTATTCACATAATCATCTGGAGACAAAATCAATCTGTGACTTTCCCTGTCTCTAAAAATACTCATGCCAAGGATTTTATTTACTCCTCCTAAATCCTTCCTGGCACACCTCTGAGCTAATTTTACCTTTAGCTCAATAAATCCCTGCATGTATGAACCTGCAACAAGCATATCATCCACATACAATAACAAGATAATGTTGTGACCATTATCCAAATTGGTAAAATAAACATAGTGATTACATTGACATTGACTAAATCCATGTTTTGTCATAAACCTATCAAACCTATACCACTATCCTGGAGCTTGCTCAAGACCATATAACCTAGCCTTCTATCTCACGTGTCCATTCTCTCCTTTCTTTAACATGGGAATCCATTCATCTTTTAGTGATTTCATTCTAGCTGGTAACTCTACCAAATCTCCCATTTGGTTCTCTTCCAAGGAATCAATTTCCTCATTCATGCCATGCTCCCATTGTTTCCTAGATTCTACCTGCATTACCTCTTTAAAACTTCCTGGTTCTTGATCATCAATGAGCAATAAGTAGTGTAAAGAAGAGGAATAATGAATTTAAGGCTTGCTTACCCTTTCAATCCTCCTCATGGGCATTTGAGACTCCTTGACAGCTTATTGTCCTCCCAAAATCCATTCTGACAGTGACCGATCTCAGTCACCTCTCAGTCTACACCTGATTGATGTCAGTTCTATGTGACTGACCTGACTACCGATGTTAGTTCCCTGACTGACATCGGTAACTATGTTTTCCTATGAGTGACGACTTTTACCCATGAGCTCACTTTGGATCATAACCTTGTCCAAACTGCCCTGTTCAGAATTATTCAACCCCTTGAGTTGATCTCTATCCATCATCTTCTCCATGAAAACCAAGGCTTTCTAATTCTTCACTTTGTCAAAAACATTAGATTTCCTCTTTATGCAATAAACCTAATCCTTTCTTGTAGCATCAATAACAAGAAACCACACTTTCTTCTGTTACTTACAAAAATCTTGATCTATGCTTTCCAAATTTGAACTCTTACCTTTTGACTCAAGAACATGCATCCCCTTCTTACTCATGTGACCAAGCCTACAAATCCACATCTTCACATCTACATCTAAAGTAGATAAACCAGAAGGAGAATTAGTAATACAAGTAGATAGATAAAGAGTACCTACTCTCTTACCTCTTGCTAAAATAAGTGCACCGTTGGAAACTTTCCAAGATTCCGCTGTGAGAGTTACTATGCATCCCTTATCACCCAACTTTCCAACAAAAATCAAATTCTACTTCAGGCCTGGGACATGCATGACCTCCTTCAACACCCATGTGTTGCCCATCTACAATTTTAGCTGCACTTTCCTTTTGCCAACCATTTGACAAGGCTTACCATCCCCTAAATAAATCTTTCCAAAGTCTCCATGGACATAATCATGGAAAAATTCTCTATTTGGGGTTGCATGGAAAGAGGCACCATAATCTAAAACCCAAGATTCCACTTTATCCAAGGAACATATAAGATCATCTTTTGTAACAATACCTGCAACATCTGCTTCTTCATTTCCTTCATGTTGATCTTCTTTCAACTAACAATCTTTCTTTACATGCCCTTTCTTTCCACAATTCTAGTAGATTATACTGCCATGCCTGGATCTGGATCTCCTACCTATCTTTGACCTTGATTTCCCTTGCTCAACCTTTTCTCTTTGCTTTCCCCTGCTTTCAACACTTAAAGCATTCCCTGATGATTCCCCTGTGCTTTTCCTACAAATTTCTTCATTCAAGATTACACTAACAACATCATCAACTTTCAAGATTTTTGAAGCAAATGTAATATTACTAACTGCCATTACCAAACTATCCCAACTTTCAAGTAAAGAGCATAAGATTAAGAGAGCCTTAATTTCATCATCAAAAGCTATATTGACTAAAATTATATAGTTTACCAAACCATGGAAATCACTAAGATGAATATGTACAAATCCACCTTCCAGCATTTGCAAATTAAATAATTGCTTCATAAGAAATACCTTATTCAAAGCTAAGGGTTTTTTCATTTAAATTTGCCAAAGATTCCATTAACTCTACCATTATCTTAGCCTATGATAAGTTGGAAATCACAAATGATGCCAGGCTCAACCTTATAGATCCCAGAGCCTTCTGATCAAGAACATTCCATTCTTCATCTTTCATATCTATGGGCTTGCATGCAACCCCACCCAACGCTAAGTATAGATCTTTCTGATACAGATAATCTTCTATTTGCATCCTCCATAATTGATAATTCTTGCCATTAAATTTCTCCATTCTTAGCTTACTTTCTTATGTCATTGCTTTGCTCCCACTCAATCAGAAACCCCTGAGAGTGACTTGTAGTCAACAAACACTAACCTACTCTGAACCAAGCTCTGATACCACTTATGAGGATTTGGAGAAAACACAACTTTGATAGTAGCTATCAAGATCTAGAACACAAAGCTCTAATACCACTTGTTAGGATTAAGAGCATAATTGATTACCTTGTATAAGCAACTAAACACGGAATTAAACTAGAAGTAAAATGTAACTAGAATTTAGAAATAGCACAGAATATGAGAGACAATACAATCTTGTATTAACACTCTTCCAAAAGGAAATAAAATGAAGAAATCACACTCTTCCCACACCTCTTGGGTGTACCATAATTCTCCCTCAAGAGTTCTCTCACTCAATCAATTACAACCACAACTCAACAATGAGTTATACCCTCCACTAGTCAATAACAATACTACCAGTACACCAAGTACACCAAGTACTCAAAGTACTCCAAGTAGATCTCATTATCTTGCTCACCTGCAAATCACCCGATCTTACTTACCATGTAAATCTTCCCTAATCTTGTAACAAACTATAGATCAACTTGATCTTACAATTGGAAGGATCTCTTCCTTGTCTTTGATTACAATACAGCCCCATGGGTCTCTTAAATAGATCCCATACAAACAATAATTAGACTTCCTAATTACAATAATTAGAAATGCAGACTCAAGACTAAATTTAGTCTTTTACATGCAAACTAACTATCCATCTAAAATTAGACCAGTTTTGGAAGCACATGCAAACTCATGCACACACAAGTTGCCGACGTCAATTCTTGTCTGATCGATGCCAACCAACCCCTAACCGATGTCGGTTACTACGTGTACTGAAGATGACTAATGTCAGTTGATCAGACCAATGTTGATTACTCTGTAACTCAGTAACCTCCTCCATTTGCATTAGTGAAGCTTTTAGCTCCACAACTTAACATGTGTTTCATTTGATGATCCATTTCCACTCTTATTTGGTTTGGTACACCTTTTCAAGTAATCCACAAGTGCAATCAAATAGTAGACATATATCCATTTAAGGCCTTAGTCCATTCTCTACTCAAATGCAATCCATAAGCACTAGGCATTTCTACCACTTGGATTTCAATGAATTTTTGAACCCTAGGTTCACTAGCCAGTTGTATATGCACATTAAATAATTCTCCTATTACCTTAACTCTAGATTTATCCAATTGAGTGACTACCCTATCAAACTTGATTGGAGTTAACCCAGGTTGTTCACATATCCTCGTAGGCATAATGTTAGATGAGGCTTTAGAATCTAAAATATAATTATGAACATTCTTCCCAAATATCCTAACTATAAGTAAAAAGGTTGGAGACTCTACTTTGATTACTTTCATAATTACATTTATACTATCTATCATTTTTAGGGGGCTTCCTAATTTTCTTGGATGAAGATTCCAAGAGTAAGTCTCTTTGTTCTGTGATCTAAGTTAGCTCATGCAGAGTGATATTACTTTAATCTTTTTCATATCCTCCACAATATTATAGCCAATTTTTCTTGGAGGATCAAGAATTAGCTTAGAAGATCTTCCTCTAAGGGATTTAGGATTATTATTTGTAGTGTCTAGAGGGGTTCCATAATTGTTATGAGGGGTAGAGGTAGTCAATGGTTATTTTTGTTCCCTATTTCTCAGAGGATATGTCTTCAAAAATTCTTGAAATGCTTGAATTTCCTCAAGCATATTCTCAGGCTCATTATCCTCTTGAAAAGGGAATTGAAAAATTTCCACCATATGAACTTGGTTAGATGGTTTAGATTTATAATAATTTGTAGCAACATCTTTGTTTGGAATCACTTCAAATGTTTCAAGTTATTCTTGAAAAGCTTCAAAGGATTTACAAAACTCAATGCAATCAATCTCACCAAGCTTGGAAGTAGCATGCACTCTATAGTAATCTGGTAAGGCAATATCAATGAGGTTTATGTCCATATTATTTTTTCTAGAAGAAGGCTCATTAGCTTTGTTATTATAGAAACTATGATTTTGAAACCTATTCCCAGGCTTGTTAAACTTTTGGAAAGTGAATTTACTTCCAAAGTTGTCATTAGCATTACCAACTTGTTTTCGAAATTGTAGAAAATTAATTCTAAGCTTCTATACCATTTTCAATATATACTCATTCTCATTTTTTATAACCTCAAAATTTTAACCTTGGTTACTGTTAATGCCACTAATACTCGCTAAAGCCTCATGGTCATTGTCATGGAATCCATTGGTAGCTTGATGACTCAATAAACTTAAATTTTGATTAGGGGTAGAATGACTAGTAAGCAATACATTCAAATCAAGTAATTGGTTTAATTCTAGAGCATTTTGGTTATTATTTGGGAAAAGGTGTAATGTAGGCATTTGAGGATTAACATTTAGGATAGAATAATCCATATCTCCTTGGGTTTTCATTTGGTCTCTAATAAATACTAATTTACAATAGGCTTGAGCCAAAATGATGATAAGTGGAAGTGTTCTCTTCAAAAACATATATGTCATGGGGACAATAACATCTTTATAAACCTCTAAAGCTAAAGCTTCATTACGTTTATATGGATCCATGGTCTGACTAAACATATTTTGAAACCTAGCATTAAAGGACCTAATAGGTTCACTTGTATATCTCTTAATAGTTGTAAATTGATGATAGATGACACAATGGCTTATGATATTCCCAAATTGATCAGTAAAAATAGTGTCAAAGTTATTCCATGAGATAATACAATTGTCAGGTAGATTAAGGAACCATTCATATGTAGCATATTTGAATGTAAATGGGAAAAAACTACATGCTACATCTTCATGAATAACATTTAATAATCTTAATGCAAATTTGAAAGATTTAACATGTTCTTTGACAGTCATAATACTAGTTAGACTAAATATTGGCAAATATTTTTCATGATTATGTGGTAAATCATGAACTACACCTGGTATATTGATAGGGGAACTTCCAAGCCATGCCTTGTTTAGATGAAGATCGAGCATAGGAATCCCTTGAAAAGGTGATGATGCTAGAGATTTAGGATACCTATGCTTACCACTCTCTTTCCTAGTCTTTCTATGGATTTCTAGTTTGAGCAAGGGTTCTCTAGTCTCTAAATGTGATTTGGTCGTAATCCTTGGTAATTCTAGCTTGAAGATTAAGGATCTTATTTTAAAAAATAGTGTAACATATTAATTTCCAAATAATGAAAAATAATATGCACACAAAACTTAGTTTGTAAAAAAAATTCATAAAAATACAAAGGACATCAATCTTTAACTAAACAAGTTCAAAGATATATTAAATTATGCAAAGAGGACTAGTCTTTACAACTTATGACTCACATAAACCTCTTCTTGTCAAAGAATTGTCAATTTTGAACAAAATAAGTTGTCCTAACTCTAAATACTACTAAATTCTTAGCAACAAAATCCATATTACCATAAAGGTCACCAATATTTACATTATTTATGCTAAAAGAAACATAATCATGTAAAATGTAGAGTAATGTTCACCAAATACACCCACAAAATATTAAGTATCTTTAAAGAGGCCCTCCTTCTAGCACCAGTGGAGATTATATTGTTGATGCTTCAAAATGTACCATAGGTTCTCTTTAGTGCTGATGAACACTACCCATTTTAGGATTTAAAAATTCTAAGGCATGAGTTGCAGTTTATGACAATTCAATGATGTCTATGGTAGAATAGAAGCAGAGTATGAGAAATGCCCACTATATTGTTTGATTTAGTGGTTGAGAGCCACCAAGGTTTAAATCTTTAGATATTCAATAGTTTATAATGACTTAGAAGATAAACTAAATGAGTATTAAAAATGATCTTTAAGCTAGAGTGAATCTTGATAAAAATAAGGAAAGAGAAGGGTAAAATAAGAAAGAAACGTGATTGTAGGTTTTCATCTCAAATATTATGAGAAAATTCTAATTACTTTGAGCACATTTCAACCAATTTATGTTATAAAATAGTATAATCTCAAATTATATAACAAATCAGGTAAAATTCAAAGGAAAAATATGAATCATAAGTAAGAACCAAATTTACTTTAAAGATTTCTATTATGATCTGAATAACCTAAGTATATCCAAATATAAAGCAAATTAAATGGAGTATACTTGAGATCTTTATAGTCAATTTAGCATTTTTCACAAATTAACAACCCTATGACAAATAATGTAACTTAAAACAAGAAGAATCATTCAAATTCAAGATGACTATCAACAATTGAGATGTATCATGGACATTCAACAAAACTATCCAGATAATCTTTTCATAATTCCTTAGTTGTATTAAATGTTCCTAGTATACAATTGCTCAAAAAATCCCCCTTATAAATGTTAACCATCTACCTATTTATAGGAAACATAGGTGATTAAATAATTAACTTTTTAAATATCCACATGAAAATAAGGACAACTATCATTGATATAAAGATACAAAGTGGATGGTCAAATGTCAACTTCAAAAGAAAGAGTATATGCTAACAGAGTAGCATATACTTTACAAAAAGAATATTATTTTAGGAATTTCATTAGTGGGCCCTTTAATTAGTCATATTTGATGAAGTATTTCACCTTGGTATATTTCTCCTTGATTAGTTCAAATTCCACTAAAGGCTTCGTTAGATAATCCTCTTCTTGATCTACTAACTTGTCAAATTTATTATCAGCCCGAGATACAAGCCCCTCAATACATTATGCTTCTGTAATTTAACTCCCTATAAAAATAATGATATCAAGGATCTTTTTGTTGTCCTTAGCTAAATCACCTTTGTTGTCTTTGATGCCCTGGATGTGAACACCAACCTTTTTCTTAAATTCTTGATCACTAATCAGGCCTATAATAGTGGTTTGAGAAGCGTTATCTAATAGATTCCCCAGAAGTATCTCAATACAAGTTACAAAGCATGTGTCTCTCTTGATGAAGTCATTGACATCATTACTCCAGGTGACCAAATCCTCTTGTTTATCCATAAAAACTACCATGAAGATGTCTAAGTTTGATAATCTTGAAGTCCAATGCCTACTACGTCTTATGTACCTTGATGAGTTCCTCCATCTGAACTTGAGAATTCTAACATTGAGTGATTAATTCTTGTGCCATCTCATTTTGATGGTTTAAAGCACTCAATCTAAGCTTGATGATTTTAAAATTCTCAAATATGTCTATCAAATATTTATTCAACACTTGAAATACATCCTTAGGAATTGAAAGGAGGACTTGAGCTTCTAAAACTTGTTTTGCTTTCTCCAAGTTGAGAATCCTCTATTTCATTCCCTAAACTCTAGCCAAGGTCATTATTGATTCGGTTAGTACCATACTAGTCACACATTCTTGAAATATAGTATGTTCCCCTTTTGCCTACCCTAGAATAAGAGTTAAACCTACAAATGGTTCCACCTTCTGAAAGGTGAACTCCTCAGTACCAATAGTAACCTTCTTGGTCACTGCTCTCTCAAGAGTTTATGTATCTATATTGAAATGGACTTGAGGGTTAGACTCCTTTACCTATGGTTGTTCAATAATCTCTACATTTGAACTCCTAGAGGCTCTTGGGGTGTTAATCCCTTGGATTTACTTATTGTGAAAGATTTGGATGCTTATCTTTACTTGTCTATTTAGAATATCTTGAATCCAAGGCGTGACATTATCCTAAACATCCATGTCAACTAGAGTCAAAGCCATTGAAGGAGAAAGATATTATATTTTCTATAACTTCCCGTAAATAAACAAATTAAGAATAACTAGTCCATAAATAAGATTCTCATCATTGCAGAGGTTAATTTCACTAGTAGGGTGAGTGAAAGTTAACCTAGGCCTCTTTTTTGGTGCCAAAGGAACTAAGGCCAATTTTCCCTATCTCTTTCCTCCATCCAATGGAACTAATTATTTTCTTATTTCCTTAAATGTATGCTCCTCCTTATCATAGCCATAGGTATTTATGATGTTAATAAGGGCACTTTCCACTATTTCCCTAATTTCTAAAGCAATCATGCTAATAACCTCTAATGGGGAAGAAGGCCTTTGTGGGGATACCTAAATTTTTGGACCTTCACTAGGTCTATTCTCTATGTTTGACTCCTAAATCACATCTTTACCTTTTCCTCTTACATCCTCAGGTTGCCCAACTAGGGTTGACTTTGCTAATTCTCTCTATTGAGGATCAAAAAATTGTTGGTCAATAGGTGGCTCTTTATGTGTAGTCCCAGATGGTCCTAACAACAAGTGATAATGCAAAGGATGTAGTTTCCATATTTCTCTTGTGGGCTTATTATCCCTATCCATCCTATGTTCTAATTTGATGTTGTAGTTTTTAACCCTAGATAAGACTTCTTCAAAGTTCTTTGCTTTTGTGTAAATACCATCCCCCACACCTGGTTGATGTTTGTACTTAGTTTTTTGGGACCTTTTTATCCTAAATATTATTATCCACTCTATCATTATGGTCCCACATCCTAAAATCATCCAATTGGAAATCAAAAGAATTCCTATGTACTAGCATGATCTCCAACTATTTCTAGTCCTTGATTACACTTCTGCCAATATCCAGTGGAAAGGGATGGACCTAAGTCTTCTTATACTTATTACATATCTAATCCATTCCTTATATAATTTTAGAATTAATTTCTTACTCTATAAACTTATTGGTAACATATATAGGCAATCGATATGGTTGGACCATGATTCCTCCTATCCTTATTATAGTGCAATTTAGATAGAACCACACATCCCCCATGGTCTCCACTTGTCTTTTGATTAGAGGATGAAGCCAAGGCATAAGGATACTAGTGATTGCCTCAAAAATGACTAAGAAGATACCATAATATATTAATTACATGCAATTCCTATATTTGAATATATGTAATTTAGAGTAAATATGGGAAATGGTAGTTCTACCATCAAGGGACCAATTTTGGATGCCAGGGAAATTAATAGAGGCTTGGAGTGAATCTAAGAGGTAAGACATCATAAATAATTTCTTGGAGGTATTTTTATTTATGGTTTTAAATTATTTGGCTAAGAAAAAAATTATTAAGTCTCCAATGGGATGGGTTAAGCTCCGCTCCAACATGAAATGGACATAAGATACCTAGACCTTACTCAAATAAGTTGTAGATGATGTACCAAAGGCTCTGTTAAATAAGGTCATAGCTACCTTAATACCCTCCCTAAATTGGAAAATAATAATCTCACCATTAAGGGTCCTAAAAACATGGAAACCTTGGATTAACCAAGATGAGAGGATTGAATCCAAGTTTTGGGATTTTTTCCATTCTCTCAAGGATGGGAGATCGACATGAGGTAAAGGGAGCTTATAGTAAGCCTCAAAGGCCATGAAAGCTATACATGAAACTTTATTGGTACTTCTTTCATGAATAATCCATTCTCCATATATTTTTTAATCAATGAAAATAGGAACAAGAAGGTTGATACAATGCATTACCTCTAGTTTAGCAGCTACATGGTGAAGTCTTACCAACTAAATTGATACTAGGTATTTATATCTTTGTTTCACCATAGAATTCCTCTTTTCCTCCTAAGAAATTAGTTGTAAATCCTATATAAATAATAATAATTTGGACCAATTCTTGATTACATATGCATTCAAGGCTATCAAATCTAAGTTTGTGTCTCTAAAGACCCTTCCTTCACCATCTAAAGTTAGATAAAGCTCTACTTTAATTTTCATCTATTGCTTACCCACCACCATTGATAACACTAAATTTTAGTTGATGAAAATAAAGGTATCACTAATTCACTTGTTATGAATTCAAGTTTTACTTACTTTTATTATTATGTGATCAATTGAACTAACTTAAGTCCTTCTTTATAGAGGGTTTAGGGTCCCTAGCTTGAATGGCAAAAATATCTAGCTCTTGATTTCATATGTGCCTTAGATTTGATGGGACCTCATTCTTATATCTTATAAATTTTTGAGCATAAGTTATCTTTCATTTTGATCCTCCATGCTTATGTTGAGCATATGTGGTAGGGTTCTATACCTTTCATGGCAAATTTAATAAATCCTAGTTAAAGGCTGGCCATTAACTTTTTAAACTCCTCTTTATTTTGATTTGAAAAACCAAATATAGGTCCTTAAATTTTATTGGTCTCTTGATCTTTAATTTCACTAATTATTCCATGTGTCAAGCTTATGAGACCTTTGAAAAGTCCTCAACTTCATCACACAATTGGATCAAATCTAGCGAGCAAGTGATCACCATTAGATCTTGGATAGGGATAGATCATTAACTATATGACTTTTTTTAAAGGACTTCAGGCTTGATGCATTGTTGGATCAAATCCAATGAATAAGAGATCATCATTAGATCTATTAGATTAAAATCTTTGATCATGTGATCACCATAGGATCCTTACTAGAGCCCAAATCATTGACTATATGCCTTTATAAAAGACTTTGATCTTGATGCACCATTAGATTAAATCTGGTAAACAAATGTAAAGCATTAGATCTACATAAATCACACAAACTTTAAGTTTAAACATGATCGTGTATAAAATTTCCTGCTAGATTTTCTTGTGAATGTTTAAATCCAAACCCTTAGGGTTTATTACTTGGGAACCCTGACTTCTTCCATAGAACCTACAATTAATCACCTTGAAAATGATTATTTAGTAGAATTAATCTATAAAACATGATCTTGACCATACACACCAAAGCTCATGTCTTTTTTAAAGATTGACCTACTTTTAAAATTCAAGATCAAACAATCTTTCACACTTATTCTAGAATATAGAGGTTCTGAAAATAATCACAGGGGTTCCCTTTTCAAAAAATAAATATTGGGGGTGTTGGTATCAATAGGGCCTTTTAATTGAAATTATTAAGTTTATTATTTTATCAAGGAAGTTGAGGTTCACAAGCATGGAACAATTAAATAATGGATTTATTGCTAGGAAAAGTTAAAAGAGGACCATAATACTCCACATCCACTTAAATATCAATAAATTTTTTACCATGGAGATCATATTCAGCATGTATTTGACATATATCTATGGCCTT
This sequence comes from Torreya grandis, assembly GCA_037957365.1. NCBI lineage: Eukaryota > Viridiplantae > Streptophyta > Pinopsida > Cupressales > Taxaceae > Torreya > Torreya grandis. The sequence continues at coordinate 2,793,984 of JARHVA010001647.1, read as the reverse complement.
AGCATCTAATGTAATCTCAAGAGTATGTGGAGTAGGGGAAGAAGTTTGATCTGATGTGATTGGTTTATTGGTAGTATTGTTGATAGGAGGAGGATTGGAAAGAATGATTTGTTTGGTAGGATTAATATAAGATGTAAGAATTTATGGAGGTTTGGAAGGCAAGATTTTTTATACCACCTAAGGAGTATCAATAAGTGGATAATTAGTAGGAGGTACATGACCTTTAGGTGTAATTCAAAATCTATGGAAATTATAAACATCATGATTAAAAGCATGTATTTGACTTTGAGTTTTTTGATAATGTTGAATGCTAAAATCTCATGATTGAGCTTGGAACATGATGTATTTATCATCATAGGTTGGATAAATTGTATATCATTGAGACTCAGGAGGAGCTTTGGAAGGGGATATGCCTAAATCACTAAATTTACGTGGATACATGATTAAATGATATTGTAATAATTTAGCCACTCTATAACCGCTACATGTGAAATCATATTATATGTAAGATGCTTCTTAAGCATTACATGTAAGTGGAAGTTAGTGATCTCATTGATGAGAGGGATATGTGATCATGAGGAAATAAAGAGGGGGGAAGCCACTCTAAGATGTAAGTAGGTAGCTTAGTAATGTTGTAGGTATTTTATAAATCATTGGGCTCAATATCATTATAATCAATAAGAGTGACATGTAAATGTGGATTCATGTTGATGAATTCAAGTAAGGGAACACTATTAATCATTGTAATGGTGGGATTTCTATATTAATATTTAGGATTTAGAATATAAATACTCCAAGGGTTAGTATTGGCCTTATATTTATACCTTTTTCCTTTATGAAGGAATCAAATACATTGGCTATCGAAAGAGGCAATATATGTCATTCTATAATTCCATGGGCATCCTAAGAGTATGTTATAAGATAAGGGTAAATTGAGGATGCTGAGCTTAGTTAAGATGGTTTTAGGTCCAATCATAAGATGGAGCCATATACAACCAAGTGGATTTTGTTTAGTTTTATGAAATCTATGACATGTTAAGTGATTTTTTTTGAGATGATCATTATTATATCCAAGTTATGGGTTGAGCCACAAAGATTTCACATTAATACCAAACCCTTCATCTACTACTACTTTGAAAATGAGGATGGTATTAATGGTTATTTTAATTAATATGGGTGGATCATCGAATCAAAATAGTATCTTATAATTAATCATGTCTTCTTTGAGGAGCTCCATGAAGGATTTTGAATAAGTACAAATGGATTCAATGGTATGCACTTTAGTTGGTTGAGATTCATGAAAATACGGTTCCTTTTCTAAATAATATGGCTCTTCAATTTATTATAGTTGTTCCATGATAAACTTATGATGACAAGGAGAAGTATGAAATAACTCCATAAGAGGTATATTGCAAAGCATGGAGTTGATTTATTTTTATAATTTCCAATGGGTTTTGGAATAAGAACCAATACAAGGCTTATAATGTAAATTATTTTTAGGAGGAAGAGAAGTGTTTGGGAGATCAAAAGGAGGAGATGGTTCCTTATTGGTTTCTAAAGCTAAGTGATTATTTGTACTATCTTTAAGGAGTATCTCTTCCAAATAAGGTTTCTTAGGTTTGGTGATGGGATCTTTATGAGTTGGTTTGTGTTGATAATTGACCTTAAACACATTAACATATCTATAATTAGCGTAATATTGGTTATAGTCAATGTCAATAGTGAAAATATCCATATTGAATTGTTGAGTGTTAGATGTGGAAAAATATTTATGGTTTTTAGAACAAGAATCTTTGTGAGATTGTCATTTTTGAGAAATGTGATTGTAATCTTGATGATGGAGTTAAATCACATCTTCGTGATTGAATGAGTCACCAAGCATATAGGAAAAAACAAATTTTGTAAGCCCTATACATTTTTCATGGGAATGACCTATGTCAGTATGGAACCAACATAATTGATTAGGGTCATATCATTTGGGAGGATTATTGGGATAAGTAAATAGTTTAAAGGGTGATAAAAATGTTTCATTTTCTAGATAGTTAATGGTGTATGGGAAAGTTGGATTTAGTCATATTTTTCAATTCTTATATTGGGTTGCGTAGGATTGTTAGTTATTGCATTAGTTAAATATTGAAAATATCCTTTAATTATTTTGGTATTAGGTTCAAATTATTTCATTAAGAAGTCTTGACACATAACTTGGTCAAGATATTCATTTAATGTTTGAGGAGTAAAATTTCTAACCTTATATTTAATTGAAAGAGTTAATGTTGTTATAAAATCATGAGTTGATTTGATGGGAGATTGATTAGCATTGTTAAAATGATTAAGGTAGTTTTGGGAAGATCATTTTGTTGAAACTCTTTAACTAAAGGATTGACTAAATCCTTTAATTTCCATATGGAATGTTGGGGAAGTTGATTGTACCATTCTAATACATCATCATTAAAATTTTTAACTAAGATTTTTGTTATGAGAAAATTATTAGTTTGGATCCACTCCTTATAAAGATTTTCAAATGTCTTAATAAAATATGTAGGATATTTAGTCCCATCATATTTAATAGTTGGAGATATGTTACCAATATAATTAAAAATAATAAAAGGAGCTAAAGGCTCATTTTTTATGTTTTAAAGAATCTTAGTATTCATTATAGGTTGGGGGTTGAAATTCCCCATGACATCTCTAAGAGGTGGAGGAATAAAGTTTTGATTGTTTTGAGGGAGAAGAATGGGAGGTCGATTGGCCATGTTGATCAAATGATGTTGTAGTTTCATTATTTGAGAGGTGTTATATGTTTTCATCATGTTCATTTATTGCACTATCTGTGAAATAATTTGAGTGGTATTGATTGGTGTATTGGTGTTTATAAGAAGACTCCCCTAGTTGGTATTAGGGGTAGGGTTATTAGGTGGTGGATTACATATAGGGTTATTGGATAGACTTGTGTCAATTTCCCCCACATTGTGGTGAGATGTTTAAAGGTAAGAATTATCTTGATAGGTATGAAAAGGATCTGATCCACCTATCTCATCTTGTAGCATTATTTGAACCATGTTGCAATCTATAGATGAGGGAGGAGAAGAAGTACTCCAAGAGTGAAGATTATTTTGGGAAGTAAAGAAAGTAAGAAAATAGAACCATATATACTGTCTAAATGGATTTAGGTTGTCAAATAATATTTTGATAGGGTATTTCATGATAATTTATAAAGGAATCTAAGATTAGGAAATAAGAAATAAAATCAGGGATAGAGTTGGCTATAAAAAGAACATAGTCATCCAACAGGTATAAAATTGACTAGGTTGATAGAGTACTACTCAGACATAGGCTAAAGGGAATACATAGTTATATGGGTTGGCAATGTACCAATAACTAAGGGACATAATAGAGAGATAAGGATACACAGTCATATAGGTTAACTATGTACTATAGGCAAGAAGGGGAAAATAGTCTATAAGAGACTATATCAACTAAAATTATAGTGTTTTACAACATGGGAAATTTTTATAAGATAATTTTAATCAAAATGAAAGGAAGCATAAACAATTAAATCAATTTGATTGGTCTAATTAGAACATATAGCATAAACCTTGCACCAATGCTAGCCAATACAAGTTTTGTAATACAACACTCAATAAATAAACGGTAAGTAACAATTAGAAAGTAAATGCTAACTAATTGGTCATCCTAAGTGTTATTAATTTATAAAAAATTTTAATTTAAATGTGATAGGAAAACTAGATGAAATAAGGAACTTGAAATCAATCTAAATTTGGTTTTAGAATGTTTGGGTTGAAAGGGATCTATATTGGTGATGGTAATTGCTTGGTATTGGAGCCTACCTCCTCACTTCATAATCGTATAGTGATAAGGATGACAAGTAATTTTACAATTTATACCATCAACAATGTGTTTATACTTGGCCAAAAAACCAAGTTGGCTTGATTTGGTAGGCCTCAAGAAGACAAATGTTTAATTTTTTTTATGTATAAAGTGATTTGGTAGTATGTGAAAAAGAGAAAAATAGTGTAAATAAAATGGTAATTTAAAAAAACCATATATTTAATCTATATGATTTATTCTAAACATGCAAACAACTAAAAATAAAAGGGTGAATTAATTACTAAAAATATAGGTTAATTCCTTAATTGAGAATAGTACATAGTCAATTTAGGTAATGTTATATACAAATAGTACAGAATAGAGTAAAATGGGTCACTATTGTTCTACAAAATCAATGTCTATAACAAAATAGTTAAATAGGTTAACAATGTCTTTTAGACAGAAGATAGACTACAAAATTGTGTCAACTAGGTCAACCCATTTTGCTACAGGGATGTAGTTTTACATATTGTAAACTTGTGAAAAATAGTACTAAAGGAAGAACTAAAGTGATAGAGAGTGAAATGAATGAACCTTAGTGTGATTTAATATGTTTTATAATGAAATTTTTTATGCTATGATATTCAAATTTTATTTCAAAATTCTTCCAACTAGGTTGAATGGTTTGACCAAGTTTTCAAAATCATGTATATAGAGGAAGGGATAATGAATAGTGTTGATTGGTTTGACTATGTTTGTATACTTATATATTGATAGAAGAAAATAATAGATAGATTAGACTAGTTTGAATATGTATGTCAATCTAGATCTAAATAATAATACTATATTGAACTATTCTATCTTTTAACTTGTAATTACGAAAGACTTGCATAGACAAAACAAACTTGTTTCTAAGTGACTATGTATTAAACATGTGCATAGAAAGTTAAAAATATACTGACAAGTTTTATATAGTAATGTAAATATATAAAAATATGATATGAAAAAAATGATGGCATGAAATGAAACTTGCAAGGGTTAGATTCACATTGAGTTCACTAGAATGTACGCAAAGGGAAATGCAACTAATTTATAAATCAATCCTAGCTTAGATAAGATAAATCCTACTTACACTTCTAAATTTTGATACATTAAATATTTAGGTTCATGACCAAGATGGATCCACTAAACCTAGCCAAGGGATATCTTACCATAATAATATCACTATGAGGCTTCCAAAGCCTCTAGGCAATTAAAACTATACAATAACCCTAACTACGTCATATGTTTTCATAATCACAAATATATGACAAAATCAAAGTAAAAACTAATCTAGTGCACACCAAATATTGTGGCACAAATGAGGGGTTAATAAACATAAAATTAAACATGTATAAGAGAAACTTAATTAAGTTATGTATAGGTAAAACCCTAATGCATGGAAAGAATAATATATTCAAAATCCATTACTTATGTTACTTCTATCTACTAAAATAGGGGAGTGAAGTTAGAGATACTTACCTTGAATTCAAACCCATTGAGACTTAATCTCTCCCTTGGACAAAGATGATTCACAAGATGTTGTTTTGGTTTGTAAGGATCACTAAGAAAGGTCAAATCATCTAAGACTTTTCCATAAGACAAGATTCTTCTCCAAGTAGAAACCCTAAGCTGTAACTCCTCAAGTAGAATGGTAAAATAGTAGATTGTAAATAATCTCATATGAATAATTAACTCTTGAAATATATTATAAATGACAAAATGAATGTGTATATATATTTGTATTTAACCCTAAACCTTTCCAAAAGTTTAGCTGATATGTCTACCCAATTGACTATGTATCATTATTGACAAAAATCAATTTAGATCTTGGACTAGATTGGCCAGGGGCTGACATAGACCCTAAATAAATTTTATCAATTAGAGTATAGGGTCAATGGGGATGATAGTGTATTTTAAATTATTGTAAAGGGTCTTTAGGTTAGGAAAGGGATAGTACAATAAAAAAATAATAAGAAGAGGGTGTAAAACAAGAGGAAAAGCTTAGGAAAGTGTTTTTAGAGAAGGTTGGATTGATATCAAGTGGTAGTAAAGGGACAAAAATCCTACAAAGAACTCATGGTCTACCCACCCATTTCTTGGTGCACCCCTTAAGGCATGCACTCAATGAGATTAAGACTTGACAAGTTCTTATAAGAGAAAAAGCATTAGTAATTGATAAAATTTGAAAATATTATGTGTATATAGATAGGCTATTACTATTTTGTTATGGTACATTTACCCATACATGATCTGAAGAGTTTAGAGATGGCTTGGTAAGTGGGTATAAGGAATTTTATTTAGCTTTTGTCCAATTTGAAATTTTCATATCTCTAAACCTAAAGCCTATAATGGATGTTATCGTGCCCCTCCATGGTCTTCCTAAGATCAATATATATCTTAGGTTTTTAATTTTATGTTAGAGTATCATGAAATCTAAAAGATATTCCCAAGATGACACTAAAATAGGGACATCATCTATGGTTCTTTATGGTTTGTCATTGGACTAGTCTAACATATATAGGACTATAGAAGTAAGTTATCTCCCTATAAGGGACAATGCTTTTAAAGTATCTATTATCATTACATTGATTACAATTTCAAGATACACTAGTACATTGGTTATTTATTTCCTTCCTATAGTCATAGTGATGACTTGACTTCTAAGGTCTTCATATTTGGAAAAAATTAATTTCCTTACTAATAAATTAGTAAGTTTACCATTTACATATATTATTTTAGTGTATTACCTTCTTCTCCCTAGATTTTTTATACACAATACTTTGATGACTTTATTTAGATTTAAAATTTATCTTATGTCTTACAATAATGGTGTTTAGATATTTAGTTTTCTCAATTCTTGCACTAAATCATATTCACTTTTATTCCCATATTATTGTAGTCATTCTAGAAAAATAATGGTTAGAAGGACTATATTAGTTTATCAAGGATTTTATTTTTCCTCATTTTATTGGCTTAAGATAGAGATCTATTTTTTTCATGTAGGAATTTAGTTATGCTAATTTGAGGGGTATTCAGTGTTTACTTTATCTCAATTTGAAATTATTATATTCAATGGAACTAACCCCTAAGGTTCTTTCTTACTCAGTCTCATAAACAAGAGCTTCATGTCTATTTTTGGGATTTGTTACTATTTATACAATTAGTTTGGGTTGAGTTACTTGTTTAGTTTTTGGAGGCTAATTGGTAGGGGGAGACATCAACACTTGTTGTTTTGGAAACCTCCTTTTCTAATTAAAGGCTTTTTTGTGTACCCATTGTTATTTTTCCCATGGTTTATTATTATATTGGAACATCCATTATTGTTAATTAGGATAGGACATCCATGGTTGTGGATTCCATTCTAATGGACCCCATGTTGGTGGTCTCCAAGCCTATGGAGGTATTTGTCCAACCCATAGAATCATCCATGGGTTAGGAGTTATTGGAATGAAATGATTCTAGTTTTAATTATGGCAAAACTAATTTTCCTATATTTTTATATATATGAGCTCATCTATTTTTTGGGTAGCCTATTTTAGTTGATTTTTTAAAGTAGGTAGGAAACCACAATTTTTATTATCATGATCATTTGTATCATAAATACCATACATATTTATCCTATCAAGAGGGGAATCTTGGAGTGTATGTTTCAATCTACATTTTGGACAATATATAGCTAGTGGTTCATTAGTGGAATTAGTTTTTGATTTTAATCCATATAGTGTGGTGTTTAATTGGACCAAAATATCTATTTTGAGATTGAAATTTTTTCCATGAGTTTTCCTACATCATTACTTCCCTTTCATGTTTTCATTTTCCTGACACTAGCCCTTGTTCTTGAGTAATTCCTATATAGTTCATCTAGATCATTAAAATCAAGTTTGTTTATGTCTAATTTTCCCATTAGGTTAATATATACACTAACATCATCATCCAATCCTTTTAATAAAACTAATTTATTGAAATCTTCCACTAACTCATATCTACATTTTCTATATGCAAAGAGGAAATGGTCAAGATAGTCTTGCATATTCTCATCTTCTTTTTATTTTATGTAAAAGAATTATTATTTTATATCCTTTAATATACAATAGTCTTGATATTTATCTAATAATACATTTTCCATTTAATCTTATATTTGAAAATAAATTAGTTATAAAACCATAAACCATCTCATGGCTGAATCATTGTGTAGAAGGGAACAATTACAGTTTGTAATTATCATTTTTGTAATCATAAGTTTGACACAAAACTTTAAATTAAAATAGAAATTTATCAAGGTCCTCTATGTAAAATTAGTTAAAATTAGGTGATATGGATGGGGATATGTTCTTCATTGTAACATTCTCATATTGATATAGGATAATAAAATAGGTGAACATTATATTTGGTGGTTGAGTTTTACCTTCTGCAACCCTATTTGGTGGATTATTTCCCATATTGTCACCCATTTTTTCCCAATAGAGGTTGTAGATATTTCTTTTGGGAGGTGTTGAATCATCAGAAGTGGATATAATTATACTTGATTGAGATTCAAAACTCTATTTTACATTATTTTTTAGCCTTAATTATTTTGTTTGAAAGGATTTACCCACCACTAGGGAATGATCCCAAAGTTCAATTGAGTCTAGAAATGATTCTTCCTCAATAGTCCAAAGTCCTTTTCCTAGAAGGTCTTATAGGACACTCTCTTATTGTGACTTATTAGTTCTTGTGTTTTTTTGGCATATCTTTGGAATGTATCTTCCCTTTGAATCTCTTTATTTATTCATATATTTATTTTATTTATGGGAAATTTTTCTTAATCAATTGTCAGATTTAAGATTTACAACCTACTTAAAAATAGAAAATCCTTAAAAATGGCACTAAAAATGATGAGTGTCATTAATCTCTTTATTTATATCAATTCAACTTGGTTAATGTCATATCAAACCAAGGTTGGTGTCCAATAGCAATTAATGGTAAGGTGTAAAAAATAGTAACTAATAATTGTATTTTTTTGGAGGAATTATAGATAATTTATCCTTAAAGGTTTACTATAGTCAAATTGATTTAAATTTATCTAATTAATTTAAAAATAAACAATCTGTGAAAAATTGAAATGATGGTAAAAAATGTAAATACACTTATTTGAAAATAAACTCACTTGCTGATAAAGGAAATAGACAATAATCTATTCATTGAAAATGGTGCTTAGGAAGAAATTTTAAGAGAGGAAATACTAGAATTAAAAATATAAAAAGTATCTTAAAATATAAAAATACATATATAAATATGTGAAAGCTAGATTAAATCACGTATTTAAAATAAAGACGTAAAAGATTAAATAATAATACAAAACATAAAATACCGCAATAGAATTTTGATTCCTTGTTTGAGTGGGCCCTTTCTCTCCCATGGAATAGGATGTTTATCACACTTGGTCTTTAAATAAAATTAAATCCTCATTAACTTGGATAAAATGATTACAATATAGAAAATACTTCAATAACTCTAATTAGCCTTAATGTATCCGAATTTCTTATTGATTGACTAACTAATAATCAATCAAATGGCATTGGTTATATTTCCCAATACTTGTATAATATCTTAACATAATAGTTAATCCGTATTGATATTTCTAACTACATCTAATTTATTAAAAAATAAAAAATAAGTTACGACCTCTTTCCACATTTTAAGGTGAAAATGTGGAGGATATACGTAGGTGTGCATGTAGAGATCCTTAAATATTGATAGTTATAATATATTTAGTTGAAATCATGTCTGATTTGGTAACCTAATTTCACAATATTCATAGTGGTTCCTTTATAAAAATTTACTAAAAATACTATGTATATAAGTAGGAATATTTTATTTGGTAAGTTTCCTCATGAATCTAGAATTAAATCAAAGTGGTTTATAAGGTTCTTAATTAAGAATACATGATGTATTCATTAGTGGAAAAATTACAAAATGTCTTTCAATGATCTTTGTTCCTAGCTTGAGTGACTTTGGATCTATACTAAAAGACTCTAGAGCTAGATTGGCACACTCAAAATCTAGACTGGTAGACTTTAAATCTAGACTGATAGACTTTGGAGCTGGTTTGAGTTGCTCCATCATGTTCTTCACTAGTCTTCAATAGTCTAATTTTTATCAAAATCATAGTATTAAATCATAGTGTGTTTATAAAACATGTATACATAAAATTTAAGGATTTTCCATGCTAAGGGTTAGAACATAGTTGTAAAAAAAAGTAACATTGACTCACACATACTAACCAAGGTCAACATATTCATTTTATACTTTAGATTAAAAATAAGATATAAATTTCACATTCAAATCCATTAAGAGGGAGATTATTATGGGATAATAAGGTTATTAGTTGGATAAAATGAGTCATTATACGGGTTCATCAACTACCCAAATATCAATACTCTGAAGAGGACCTCAAACTAATATATTTATCCCATAATATGTTGGCTTGTGTATGTATAAGGGTGTATTATGTGGAAATCAAGTACATGCAGTGACCTGTCTTGTAACTTGGAAAATAAGACTCATGGGTTGCTCCTTCAGTGCTTTAGAATGGTAGATGGGTTGTCCCTATGACTAATATTGAAATAATAAATATTTGGGAAGCTTTTCTCACTTTAATGCTTAATTGAATGTTTTTGGTAAGTTACCTTGTGAGAATTATGAATTTGTTAGGTGAGGTATGAGTGAGGATTGATCATGTATATACATCAATCCTTTATGTAAATATATCATGTTAAATAAATTATTTCAAATATAATGACACATTATAATTTTATATTTGATAAATTTAGGGAAATAGACACTTAGTTTTTCATAATAAACTTACATTGACGTAGGCATCTAGCTAGGATGTAAGTGTTCAAGAAGCTAAAAAATAGGTATATGACCAAAACTTGTAGAGGATGATAATAATCAGGTTTATAGAATTTTGGGAAACATAGAAGGCCTAGTCATCAAAATAACATATGATCAAACTATGAGATAATAAATAGACACAAGAGATAGAAGATATGAGCCTTTTAGTAGTAAGAATATCTAAGAATTTAAGGGTACAACCATGAGAAGTAATTTCCAAGTATACAAGACTGAGGCGATAGATAATTCTTATTTAATATATATACTCCCTTATTTTTTGCTTCATTTTAATAGGTCTAGGACCAATTAGCCTATCCTCTTTTTATTGTTGCTATCCATGGTTGTGCTTATGGACATTGTGTTTTATTTTATTTCCCACTTGGGCCTTGGAGATGAATAATCCCTCCTATTTTACTTATATGTTTTTAAAATCTGTTTATTATTTAAATTTGATGTTATTAAGCTACCTAATTTGTTTTGAATTCAGTTTCCTTATTTTGGTTCTTTGCATATTAGTAGTGGCTAGTGGAACCATAATTCCTAAGCCATCATATGTTTTACTTTGGTGTTATTAGTTATGTTAATTCTCTCTCATGGCCAAGATATGGTAGAAAAAGAGGGGGTCATACCCATGTTATTCTTCTCATTTGATAAACCTTGTGTTATAAATACATTTATAGTGTTTTTTTTATCAATATGGTATTTTAAATGGTGATTTATTTTCCTTTGCATATTGGTAGTGTCTAGTGGAACCATAATTCCTAAGTTGTTGTACATGGTAATTTGGCATGGTTAATTATGTTAATATTCTCCCATAGCCAAGATATGGTATAACAAGAGGGAGGCATCCCCACATTATTATTCTCCTTTAATGAGATTTATGTGTTTGAAATACATTTATGGTTTCCTTTTTATTTTTATGGTATTTGAATTGGTGATTTGTTTTTCTTACAATCTTGTGTTGGGTATGGAAGCCTCTTATATGTAAATAAACTTGTAAGCCTCCTAAATGTGTTGTCTAGTGAGTGATCCTTTTCATGTTTTATTTATCATCCAAACCTTATCTTGTCAAATTATTCCACCTTATACTAATGATGTGAAGATGTTTAGAGTTAGGATCATAGGCTTGAGGGTGCCTATGGAAGTTTCCTAATGATGGGAAATGGATGGGAGGTGAACCCCACCTTTGGTTGATCTTGCGGGTGACATGAAAATTTTACTTGAATATTTATTACTACTTTTCTTTTGTAATGATTTTTTAGATTCTACTAGATGTTTTAAAATCCTTGAAATATAATACTCAATTTTAACTCAGTAACAAAAGAGACTATACAAGTGTGATGTACATAGTGTGATGTACATTGTGTGATCTATTTGCTTGATTTCCTCTTGTAACCCTCATTGAAGAAGAGAAATAATATATGCATTAAATGGAGATTATATCAAAATGGAATATTAAATTTTTAGAATCAAATTGAAATATATATGCTTTTGTATTTTACTTTGTGTCAAAATATAATTAAAAAAATGAATTGATATGCTTCATTTTAAATGATATCTTTGATTCCATTGAAAGACCACTACATGAAAATAATTTTATGCAATTTTGAACTTATTAAAAATTCCCTAAATCAATTTCAGGGTGTCTTACCATCTTAAATAATTTTTAGGGTCTTGTATCAACTTACATAATGTTTTTATGTGCCACTATATAAATATATATGTTTTTTTTAAGACAAAACAATTAAAATGGTTCATTTTGCTTTGAAAATATTTTGATATTTGTTTTATTATTTTATAATATTTTTGAGGTATAAAACCTCTCCAAATAATTTTTAATAAAACTTCATGTTTTTAAGGTCGTGTTCCCACTTATTTCATAAGTGTTTCTCTTATAATTCTCTATATATGAATTTGTGAAAATTATCACTTTATCAAGTAGTTTGATTATTCAACAAGCCCTTTAGAATGGAATTGTCCCTATCTAGTAGGGTAAATGGCTAAAATAAGCTATCAATCACTCATGTGACCATGAAAAAATCATGGTCACCCTAAAAGCCTCTGCTTATCTTTTTGGCTCTTCCCACCATAGTTTTTGTTGGTAGATTGTTGTGGATTTTGTTTGCATGTCATTATTATTTTTATTATTTTTTAAGGTGATTTAAGGGTGGGGAACCATGTGGCTTAAGCCAGGAGGTGACCCCACCATGTTCACATTATGTAGTCAACTATGTTAATCATCAAACAAACTAACCACATGATTTGTTAAAATTGATAAAATATGTTTTATTTAATATCATTAAATTCAAACCTATATTATTAATTTTTTACCCTGTAATTGAATTTTTATTGAGACTAGAAATATTTTATATGAGACAAAGCTTTGTGAAGATGATTCCAGAAATTTGGAGGCCTAGAGGTTGGGAAAACCAAATGATAACCCTCCTACAAACTTTTCATCCCCTTCCACATCAAAGTGGTTTGAGGAATTGGAACTTCACTATTTTCAAAATTTTACTCTTTTATCCTTGAGAGGTGCCTTTTGAATAGTTTAGTGGTTATGGGTTTATGGCATCACCAGGATGGGTTGACCCTAAAGGGGACCCCAATTAATTTTTACTCCTTTACAACATGAACCAAAAATATAATGCTAAAATTGATAATTGAAAGTGTTTTCTTTAAAAACCTTGATAGTGGCCACTAATGGCTATGGTGCAGATTGAAGATACCAAATACATTTTTAAAAATTATAAGAAATTGAGATCTCTTAGAATCCTTCCAAAAATATGGATAAATATAAAAAAATTAGGTATGCTTGTATCAAAAAAGAACTAAAAAAAGTATTAAAGTGAAAAATGATTGAAATATTAGAGAATCCATTAATGGCAGTCATCTAAGGTTGAAAAGGGAAAGGAGGGATGCATATGGACAAGTCATCCTCTAACACCTCATCCCTCCTTTCCAAAATCCAATATTATGAATTAATGATTTTTTAATCCTTTATTGACTTCCATAAATATTTATATGGCTTCCTCATCTTTGACTAAATTTGATGGTTAAGGTTGAATTGATTTGATGACTAAGATTAATTGCTCCATCATCAAGGGGCGTATTTTAGATAATTTAGACCCCTTTGAATGTTTTATGTTGACTATATGATATTTATGCGATCAATTTCCTTGGCTAGATTCACCTAATGATGATTTTAATCACTGTGAAGAGTTAGATAGTATAGTTTGATATGGTGGTTACTAGAGTCCATGTTGTATTAATAAAACATCCCTTTGGGGCCTTGGGTCTATGGATCCCACTAGGATCACTTAGATATTTGTAGGCTTGTGTGAGATCTTGTAGGCTAGTTAGAGAAAGTGGGACTTAAATGGTTATATAGTTAACATGCATCTACTTATGCATTGTACTCAATCTACTTTAGCATGCAAGTTTATTTGGATGTTTTTTTATGTCTCATACCATAAAAATGGCTAGGAAATGGGAAATGTAGTTTTGTAGAATGTGTTGTACATTCTCAAAAAAATGTCATGTTTTTATGTATGTTTATGTAATGTTAGGTTTTTGGTATGACAAGGATCAAGTAGACAATAGGCCAATATGATGCATTATTTATCCAGTTATTAATATCACACAAGATATTCAAATGAGTCATTATTAATGTTAAATCATCATAAAAAATTACAAATATCATTATTTCATGCATTAGGGGTGGATATAAAAATATGAAAATGGTGGATCACATTATTACTAAGTCAATCACATGTTATGGCCTCCACTTATCACAATATAATTGGATGTGACACTAGGGCCAAAAAGGGTGCATTCCTTATTTCAAGTCACACTTCATGATACACATTGTAACCTAATTTTGGGCCAACCTTGGATATATACTGTGAAATCAATACCATATACATTACATATGCATGTTAAATTTACACATGATGGACTTATCTATACATATTTATAAAATAATTATCCTTTCAAGTACCATATTTTACCATGACTTTTTATTTTTCTTATTAAGATAGTTCACAAAAATGAGGAAAAGATTATAGTTAATGTAATATGACAACTTACAAATTGAATTTAATTATCAGCTATACTAAAGATAAAATATTTTATATTACCATCACCTTCTCCCATATTGTTACATAATCTACTTAAGTGAAACCTTATTAATATTATTCCTCCATAAGAGTTTTATCCAAAAGGGTTAAAATCAAATTACTATGATAGCAATGTAGATTATGACTATCATCAAATTATGGGATGTTCTATGAAAAATGCTTCAAGGTAAGGAATAAAAATAGTATCATACTAAAAATGATATTATTGATATTTATACACCTTTAAAAAAGTAAAGATTAAAATTAAATTATAATTATAATTCCAATCCTATTGTGATTACTACAAACACCTGAATATCCATGAACAACTTAAGCATGATAGGGACAAGGAGTATCACACTGCATGATTAGTGCATTTATTCAAATTCAAGTTTATATTTTTTTTATATATACAACTACATTAAATTTATCTAATATATTGAACCAATACAAGGATTCATTACTGGACCAAATACAAGACCTGCACATGAGCTTTTTAGTCAACTACAACACATACCATTGTCCATAACTTCTTCATGAATTTTTATTTTCTTATTTATTGATATAATTCTATATTATACATATGTTTTGGCTTTTAAATTTCTTATATCATTTTTTATTTTTCTTTTATATGTCCCTTTTATTATTTCTTACTTACCTGATATTAAAAATAAAAAATAGTGATCCTATATTTCTCTATCTTTCATGGCAGCCCCTGTATGTACAGTTTGTAAAAAACTAGAGTTTATTTTCCCTCATAGTCACTTATAATAACCCAAATCTTAAATGATATTTGTTTCTATCTATACTTAATGGAACCACCTTGTATTATTTTCATAGTCATTTACACTTCTAAGTTAGCATAACCATAATATACACTAAATTTGTTGACTAACACAAAAGACATAAATTACACAGCAAGACTATCTTATGTCAAATATAACTATACCTTATATTACACATATATGAAATAATATAGACTTACATCTTATGAAATGAGGACTTACATTCATTCCTACAAATCCACCTCCACCTCCCACATATATATGATCCATTCTATTCCAAGTTATAGTGGGTGTATATTCCTTTATTTTAACTCCTCCACATTTCCATGATATCACATATAGTGGAAATTATACCTTAACACATGTTTTAGATTATTTTTACCCCTCTAATTATTGTATATTTTAATACTATTTCCACTTGGCCTTAATTAACTAAAAATAAAATACAAAAAATGAAATATTTCAAAAATTCAAAAACATTCAAAATATTCAAAAACATCAAAATCAAGACCTAAGCATGACATGATTACTAGATTACATTATTATCGTATGTTATTTATAACATATTTTGTATATGGTAAATTATTTTCATACACACATGCATTTCACAGTATATGAGTGTGACGTAGGACATACAAGTTAGACATGGACATAGAGATGTTGGACTCTCCTCTACCTAGTGGCCATGCCAATACTAGGTGAATCTTATTTGATAAGTTTCACTATCACAAGTTATATCATTATAAAACCTTATACCATGTTGAGCTACATATATTTATTACACATGTCTTTCTAATTACTCACAATTTACACATTGCTACATGGACATGCTATTATACTATGATGTTAAGTTTATACATATTAATGGTGTAGACTAGTCCTTATTTGTTACAAGCTTCATTGTTCTTGTTAATTTCTTCCATGATAGGTTAGTTTTTATTTTTATATGGTGTGTGTCCCTTTAGCCTTATTTGTGACATATTTATGACTTTGTGTGTGGCCTTTATCCTTATTTTTTATGACATATTCATGTCCATTTCTTGTGATATGTTTATGTCCCTTATGTGTGACCTTTGGCCTTTTTTGTTGTATGATATTAATGTCCATTATATGTGACCTTTGGCCTTATGCCTGACACTAATTATTGGGTTTTTTACACTTTCTTATCTTATTTATATTGAGTCATGTTGTGATCCATATCATGAAATTTTAATAAATGTCATCATAAATACACCCTTATTTCCCTCAAAATAGAGACACAATTTTTTTATATTAATGAATTCTTTAAAAATAAGTGAACTACATGTTTTTTTGAATTTTAGACTTAAACATTTGAGCTTATTCAATTTAGAAAGACTTATGATTCAATACACTTACAAAATATTTTATTTTTTAGGATTATTAATAACATTTATAAGTGTTGTGTATGTGTTTTATCATTCTATCTAATAATGTTTCTAATTTTGAATGAGTAGGTCTGTACACAATTATACAAAAATAGTTAGAGTTTATAAAGCTTCTATACTTTAGTCACAACATTTTTTAGTTCCACATTACTTTTATGTTGTATTTATAACTTTTTATAGCATTTAAGAGCATTCATAGTACTTTACAACTTATTTATGGTAGTTAGGTGTATTTACAACTATTTTTTCCTTCCCAATGGCAAATCTCATTGGAATCATGTAAACCTCTCTACAGATTATGTTGTAATTCATACACCATGATAACACTTCATGATCAATATTGGATCTTCAAGTCTTTGATGGAATTTTTTGGTATTCAACCTTATTTTTGGATTCCCTATATAATTTTGACTTGTTGATATTCCCTCATGACTCTTTTTTCCCTTCAAAGATATATATGACATTATTAATTATTATCAACATCATCAATTCCTCATAACATTCTCAAATCTTTATAGCAGTAGGACTTAGTTGTGAAATTATTTTCCAACACAAATCATTCAATAAGTGACCAAAACATCAACAAAATTAATGATGACATAAGGAGATACACATTACAAGGTCACAAAACCACAAAAAATAGATTGTTATATTAGTCCTCATGGCATGCCCTAATGGAATTGTTAGGTGTCTGGAGGATTCCTATGTGTGGAATATTTGATTTTAATCTTGTATCCATACTTTTACTTTATCATATTTTGAGCATGAAAATGGTTGTAATAAACTATATCATCTTGGAAATAGGTGGGTAGGGATCCCATAATCTATATATTCATCCTTATTGTTGATCTATGTTGCTAGCTAGTTTGTTTTTTTGGTGAGCTTACCAAATGGAAAAGTTAGTAATAGTAATGAAAGCTTCAATAACTTGAGAAAAAATATATAGAATGTGTTTCTTCATTTCTTTTTCCTACATTATGATATTTATAAATATATCTAGTTAACTTAATATATATGTGAACATGTTTCTAATTTAGCAATAGCTAAATTGATTTTATGGATATTATGGTTATCTTGTGTGTATTGATATAGGTATAATATTAATTTATAATCAAATGTAAAATTAATAAATTTTATGGGGATTAATATATTTTAGATTAAGGCATCAGGATTACTATTATGTTGATTTATTTATACTCTTGACTATATTTACTCTAGTTTGAGTTATAATTAAATTAGGGTGAATATTAGTTATAATATCATGTTTAACTTACCAAAATTTTCCTGAAATATTGTGTCTCTGCATGTGTATGGATCATTATTTTATTTCCCTACCATTTTTTATCATTTTTTATTTTTTAAAAATATTTTATGCCTTATTTTATCCCCAATTATGTATACTTCATCCCCTAATTTTGAGTTTTTTCCTAACCTATTAGATTATGCCTCAGTCTAACCACATTATAATAATCTATCACATCATTTTGATCACTATTACACTAAGTGTTTGTCTAAAAATATGAATATCTACAAAAAATTACCTAGGTTACATCTTTAGCCCTAATACAATAGAGATAATCCATGTATGTTGACCTCAGTATACCTAGTATCATAGACACATTCAGAACCATCAATAGAAGTTGGTCCTAGAAAGAGGGTTGATAGATAATCAACTTATAGTTCATGATTTTTCTCAAGGTGTGAATTATAATCCATTATGGTTAGCATCAAGTAAGTATTAAATATTTGGGTGTAACCACATTGGTTTCACCTGTAAAACTCATTAGATCTTTATTGACCAAGAACAAATAAGGGAACACTAATAATTTAAAAAACAATACCAAATTTTCTTATTAAATTTAATCTTTAGCAGTATAATGTGATAGATTGGCTAGCAAGTTATCCCATTAATGTACTTAGGGTCATCCATTATCTACCAATAAACCTAAAGTAATACCTTTTTGTATTAACTCTTTATAGAGGGCTAATAACTAAGGAGAATATACAAGATTTTAAGTCTTCATTAAGACTCCATAATTTCATTCATGAGGATGTCATATGTAATCTCTTCCCATTCAATCTAAGAGATGTATAATATGGGTGATTTCTCAACCTTTTATATAATTATATTGCCAACTAAATAGACTTAAATGACATGTTCATTTTCTAATTTATATAAGATATTGATAGATGTAATATAATATAATTTTGAAAGCATGAAAAGGGAACCTAATGGACCCATTAGATTATTCAAATCTAGGTTATAAAATATGTAGAGCTATATGTATGCCTTATATAGATCATGTGATGATTTATCACTTGAGATGTATAATAATTATCTAGAACTAATGGAATGTGTCTTCTTACATAGAGCCCAAAATGATCGAAATATTATGCAAGCTTATGATAATTATATCTAGATTGACATGCAACTAAATACACAAAGATATGATGCCCTACCCATTCTAAATGTAAACCAAACCTCTTAGTTCTAAATATCATTCTGAATACTAACCAAAATGTCCCTATTGTGCATCATCCACATGTCTTCAATTAGTTGCCTCTATCTTACATAAAAACTAATTAATTGATAATGCTACCAATGGGTCAACCATATATGTCAATTAATAAAATCTAAATCAAGGCATGATAATAACAAAAAATGATAATTCTCAGACCATATCCCAAAATCCTTCAAAGGAAGACTTTGACTCAATCCAAAGCATGGTTTAAAAACTTGATAATTACTTTTTCAAACTCCAAAGACAATTCAAAAAAATTATGGGAGATATTTAAAAAAAAATTCACACACCAAATGCACAATATACATTTCAACAAGCTAATTAATAATCATGCACTTGATTAGAAAATTTTCATGAAATTAACATTTATGAGTTATCTTTGCCTAACTAGTGCACAATGAATAATATCATGAGACAAGGAGAGACATATTACATGGAGTTAATTAATGATTTATATCAATAAATGAAAGTTTAAAAATTAATCCCAAACCCATCAAGCTTGGCTAGTATATATCACACACCAATCACGATGTTGGTGTTTTAAACTATGAATTTCTAAGTTAGGATGAAAAATTACTAGAGGAAAATGTGGATTAGATTAATTCCCTAAAATAATATTGGTGAAATATTTATGCATTAATAACAAAGACAAATCCACCTATCACTAATTCTACTCCTCCTAATAATACCACCACACCCCTATATCTAAAGGTAAATAATGATCCACATCCTCCAAGAGGAGAAACCCAACAAATTTCATGTAGTACACCCTTAGTTAACAAAAAAATGTGGTTATAATATAGTATAAGACATGAAAAATGTTAATTTGAACATCATACTTAATGAGGTATCCAGAATAATTGAGAAAATGGGTTTATCCCTAAAACATTTGACTAACAATCCTAATTTGACTAAACCAAAATTAGTACATGCCATGATAGATATTCATAAGAGTAAGACTAAGGTGCCCCATTACTTATTGTCAAAAAAAATTTCAAGAATTTGCATAATTACTTATTCTATTTGGGATCCTTTACCAATGTCATGCTTGAAAGTATCTATAGGAAGCTAGGATTATCACAAGTCGAGTCTAAGAAAGTCCTAGTTCAACCAAAAATGTCCGATGTTAAATTAGAAGGTGTGAATGTTCACATACAACTAGCCTTTGAATCTCAATTTAATAAATTCATCAATATTTAGGTAGTTGAGATCATATAAGCCTATGGAAATTTGCTTATTTGTGACTAGTCTAAGATGTTCAAAGGGTATGGAAACTGATTGTTCCCACATGTGGATACTCTAGAGATGTGATTACATATTATAATGCCAAGAATGAGAAATTTAATTTTATCTCATCTAATATTGGTACTTATACTCTGGCCATAAAATATGCCCCAAACAAATATGAGTTTGTTAACTCACTAAGTTTTTGGACCCTATGTTTTGATGAAACATGTTCAAAATAAGGTTTAGGTATGTGAATATTCTTAACCAACTTGAGATGAAAATATTACTTTATTGTATATATATTGTAGTTCCCATGCATAAATAATCTCTTTGAATATGAGGATTTATTCTTCAACTTGTAATTTTCCCTCAAGAATAACACTTTAAAAATTATAGTTTATGGTAATTCAGAATTGGTGATAAACTAGGTGAGAAGTAAATTTCAATGTAAGATATCATACTTGAAAAATTAGAAGCATCGATCTTGGGATTTGATGGAATATTTTAATGATTTTAACATCACATATATCCCTAGAGAAAAAAACCAAATCATCTATTCCTTAATGTATTTTATAGTAAACTTAGTTCCCAATCAAGATTTGAACATGTAGAATTTTTCCATGGAACTGGTCCCATGCCCCTTGGTCCCTTATAATGTTGATAAATTTAAGTGTTATAATATGACCAATATATCATCTCGTTCTTAAATAACATAGGGTTTTTTTTATCTCATATCATTGATGAGAGAGACACATATCTAACTGCTTAAATAGGTAATGATTATCTCATCTAGCTCAGGAAAATTTGCATCCTAATGGGATGGTGTCTTTAAAGATGAACTTTAATGAAGATTCAAACACCTTAAACTAAAGGTAGCCAAAAATTTATGAAAATTAATTTGTAGCAGTCAACTTGGGAACCAAGGATCACCCCTAACATTTTAATATTTAACTTAAATGTTTTGACTTTGAAAGATATAATTTAATGACTCTATTATAGTAATATAAATATGTGATAGTCACATTATGGTTTGAAATCCTTAAAATATCAGATCATAACACACAATACCACTTAATAATTTCCAAACCCCTTTAGGTAGAGATAGATACTATTAAATCTAGTTCTATAGCTTCTCATTTATAGAGAGTTCTAGAAACTACTTGCTACCAAAATCATATTCTTGAGAAGACATTTAACCTAGGTTTCAAACCTAGTTTATGTGTGTAAAAAGAATTGTGAAAATTACTTTGAATATATTTAAAAATATAAATAGAGCATGAAAAAATTACAATTACCCCTTTCCCTCACTTGATGAGGTGATTCAAATTGTTATCATGTCCGAATTGATGTATTTCATAGATTACATTATATGTATAGCCAAATCTTAGTAGATGAAGAAGATAGGATGAAAATTTATTTTACATCTAAGTGGGAATTTTTGTTTTACAAAATAATTCATTTTGGTTTGATAAATTTAGGTGTAACTTTTTAAAATGCTATGGATTTTTCCTTTCATGAGGTAATTGGTAAAGGCATCATCATATACATGGATGACTTGAATTTTTTTTCAAAATATAGATCACAATATGTAGGCCATTTGTGAAATATCCTTAACAAATGCAGAAGGTATGGAATTTATTGAAATCCCAAGTAAAACTTATTTAGAATCATAGAAGGTAAATTTCTTGGACACATAATCATAAATGAAGTAATCTCCATTGACCCAAATAGGGTCAATTCTATTTTCAAAATACCATTCCCTAATAGTAAAAAGGAACTAAAATCTTTCCTTGGGAAAATTACTTTGTGCTCAAGTTTATTTATATATTTACTGAGATTTTTAAACCATTGAATATGTCATTGAAATAGAATGTAAAATTTGAATAAACACCCCAAGATAATGGATCATTTAAATATATCAAGGATGTTTTTTATCAAGTCCTAGTCTTAATCAACATAACTTTTATGAAGGATTTCTTCCTATATTCATTCACACCCAATCATAATCTATTCATGGTACTCACATATAAGGTAGATGAGCAAGAACACACCATAGCATTCATGAGAACTAACATAAAATATGTGAACCTAAAATGATCCATGTTATTTAATCAATCCTACACTCTAGTCAAATTTGTCAAGAAATTTAGGCACTATATACTACACATTAAAGTTTGTGTGATTGTCCTTGATCCCATAATGAAGCTCATTCTTAGTCAGAAGGAACTGGAGGAACACAAATGTAAGTTGATGGCTAAGTTACAAGAGATGGACTTGGAAATAAAATCTACAAGGATGGTCTGAGGTTTGGGTCTCATATATTTGATCTCAGAGGTTGATCCTAGGATTGAAGTCATACAAGTTGATCATGTCCATATTTTAGGTAATACTTCATATGCTCATATCATACATTATTTATTGAATGTGAATAATCACATGAAGTTAATATTGGAAAATATGAAGGATACCATATTAAAAAACAACCATTATATGATAAATAAATGAGTTTTATATAGAATAAACTAAGACAAAATATACCTAAGATATATGTAAAAGGAATAATCCCAAGATATACTAAGTCATTTTCATGAGAAGTTTGGAAGTGAAGACCCTTCAGGAAACATTACATCCTAGAAAATTATTAGTGTTAGATATTACTATCCCACTATTTTCAAATACACATAGAACCATGTGAGTTATTTTCATCGATGTCATGTGTTCACCAATAGAGAGATTCACGTATCCATGCCACTCCAACCAATAATTTAAGGTCTCTTATTTAACCAATGGGGTTAGATTTTTTGATGTCATAAATCATAATTCATCCATGGGACATAATTTTTTATTAACTACAACTTATTACCACATGAGATAGACTAAAATTTTATCATGAAGAACTATAAAGGAATCAATGCCATCAAATTACTTGAGGAAAACCTTATCACTCATTTTGGTACACCATTTTCATTGGGATGTGAGAATGGTCCTACTTTCCAATCTATAGAATTAATTAAATGGGCCTATAACAATGAAAATATCATTAATTTTTATTTTTAATAGTATCTACAAGGTAATGGAATTGTCAAGTAAACCAATAATAATAGTCTCAATTCAATCAAGAAGTCATCTGACATTAAGCCTATGTAGTGGTACTTGTTGAAATATGCACTACGGGTGAAT
>JARHVA010001647.1:2730000-2765000 GCA_037957365.1 Torreya grandis | reverse complement strand
TTTCTAAATAGTTCATAGGATTATGCGAAAGCTATCTATATTGATAGGTAAATAAATACACAATGATATCATGCTTTAACCATTACAAATGTAAACCCAAATCTTATTTCTAAATCTCATTTTAAGTGATAACCAAAATTTTCCTATTGTGTGTTATCTATTGTCTTCATCCAGTTGCCTTTATCTCATGAAACAACCAATCAGTTGATAGGACTAAAAAATAGATGATCCATAGATGATAATAAACAAAATAAAAATCAAGGTTTGATGTTAACCAAAAATGACAATTCCTAGATAATATCTCGTAAATTCTCTAAGGGGATATTGATGCAATCCAAATCATGGTTTAAAAACTTAGTAGTGACTTATTGAATCTCCAAATATAAATTAGAAACATATGGGGGATAATTCAAATAAAAATTACATGTACCAAATTTAAAATACACTTTTCAATAGGATAAATTCTAATCTTAAACCCACCCATTATAAATTTCATTAAATTAACAATAGTGAGTTGGCTTTGCCTAACTAGTGTAAGGTGCACAATAATGTGAGAAAAATAGAGCTAGATTTCATCGAGTTTTGTAATTCCTTAAAAATATTATATCAATAAATAGATGTCTATGAAGTAATACCAAACCCATAAAACATGGTTAGTATATCTAATGCACCAAACAGAACCATGGTGTTTGAAACCTATGACTTCCCATAGTAGGAGGAAAATGAACCAGAAGAAAATGTAGATGGGATTCATGACCTAAAACAATACATGATAAATAATTATTCCTTAATAATTAATATTTATCTGACTCTCACTACTCCTAACAATCTCCACACCCTCAAATCCAAATTCAAATAATTATCACCCTCCTTTGAGAGGAGAAGACAAACAACCTTTTTGTAGTTCCCCTTTATTTCCTAAAAAAGGTAGTTAAAATATAGTACAAGACATAAAAAATATTAAGGCAAACATCATGCTACATGACTTAGTCCAAATCATTAAGCAAAGGGACTTGTTGCTAAAATCTTTGACTAAAAATCCTAATTCAAATAAACCAAAATCAACACATTCCAATGTAGTGATTCACAAGATTAAAACTAAAGTGATGCCTTTATTTCTTATAGTTAAATTTTTGGAAATAATTCTCAAAATTGCCTATTCAATTCAGGAGCCTGTACTAATCGAATGACCATGGGTATTTATAGTAAAAAATCATAGAGACATAATTATTCATGAACATGAAATTAGATTTAAGGAATCATAATAATAACTTCAAGGATTCAGAATGGTTTAGATATCAGATGAGTTTAATTACAAGACAAATATTTTCATAGTAGTAAATATTATGGTGGCACATGCCATGCATATGCATGCACGCACGCGTGCACACACACACACACACACACACACACACACACACACACACACACACACACACACACACACACACACACACACACACACACACACACACACACACACACACACACACACACACACACACACACACACACACACACACACACACACACACACACACAAACACACACAAACACACACACACACAAACACACACACACACACACACACACACACACACACACACACACACACACACACACACACACACACACACACACACACACACACACACACACACACACACACATATGTATATGTATGTATGTATGTATGTATATTATTGAGTGCATATTCATACATGCTTAAGTCCATATGCATGGGATTATGTACACATTTTACATGAATATAATTAGAATTTTTCATAGCTACATGCATTTGTTATACATATTCATAATATAGTTACATAACATTCTATATTAGTTGGTACAAATTTAGAGGACATGATACTGGTTCATATGCATATACATAATTTCATATTCATGAGGCATGGCACTGGTTCATACACATACATGATATGGAAATTTAAAATTGGAACATTTCTAAAGGGGTATGATATTTATTCATGCACATTCACATATTTTGTAGTAAGCATTATTTTAGTTATTTATTTTCAAATCACTTTTTCAATCTACACCAAGTAGTGATAAACCTTGAATAAATAAACATGTATACAACATTTGATTCATATTTCATAGGTAGTTTATGTTGAGGTTTAGTAAATATTAATATAAATTGCATTACTTCTAGAAAAACCATCATGTGGTTCCCATATTTATAAAATATGAGTAGTTATTTGCATTACTACATTGTGTACTTCTCCTCACATTTATCGGGGTTAGGGCATGTTGTTTTCCCAACCCAAGGGCCTACTTAGGTTAAAAAAATTAGGGTGTGATCACCCCTAATTTATCCATAGTTCAATAAGAAGGACCACTCTCCAAGTGATTTAACATAAATAACCTTCTTCCATTGCTTCAATAAGGAAGCATCATCTCCAAGAAGTTGCAAGGATGATATGGTTTTCACCAACATAGAGGTGTGGTCCTTACTTTAATTTAAATTTTAAAATTTCAAGTTTAAATTTTAAATTTACATTTATGGATGTTGACTACCATATATTTGTTTTAGGTTTTAATTTTATGTGACATGCATAGTTGGAGTTTCTTACCAAAGATAAAATGTGTTTTACACACTTAGGTATACCTTTTCATTTTACTCTATTATTTCCATTACTAGAATAAAGGGCTAAATTTTTAGATACTAAAGTATTATTTTAACTAATTCAAAATTAGAATATTGAAATTCATTTACCATATATGAGTTAGAAACACAAGTACAGTCCTAAATTGTCATTCTTTCACACATTAATGTTATCTTGTGAGCTTGAGTCTCTCTATTTGTTTCCAAACACCTATATAAACCATAAAATCTACTTCAAACCTACATTATAGATAAGTTCTAAGTACCCTATCAAGTGATGCCTTGATATATATATATATATATATATATATATATATATATATATATATATATATATGATTTAAATTGGGTAATTTATCATGCCATCAACATGTTAGTAGATAGGATAACCCTAAGGAAATATTTTATTTTAAAAATAAGCTTTTTATAGGATAAGGTGAGTAACAATAGGCTTAGGTCAATAATGACTAATGATATTGACCTATTCTAATGTTAGTTACCTATGCATATGAGCATTAAAATAAATATCTAGGCATGTTTGTGTAGGATAGGCACACATCTATACATTATTTCACTTTGAGAATAAATTCCATATTATTCTCAATTTGTAAATAAATATTTAGAAGTATCCCATAGATAATTATAAAGCATACCAAATCTAAGTCAAATCAAGAATTTCCAAGTATCAAAGCCAAATAATTAATTACATTCATATAGAAAAAGAGCATAATGGCATAATCACACTAACTGAGATAACTACGTGTAGTTTAATTTCCCTTCTTGGAGTATTGGATACATAAGTAATGATAAATCATCAATAAGAGTGATTAGGTTCGCTTAGACCTTTACACTTTACTAGATATTTTAGTTTATATCCCTTATAAGCACACCTAAGGTTTCAAGATGAAAGAGGATTATTTCACAAGTTGTTCACATCATCAGTATTTGACATCACATACATAGATTTCATAGATACATAAATGTGATTGTATAGTCATAGACCCTCTTTTTCATACAAGTCACTATTAACCATTATAGGTCAATATCAATGATTGATAATGACACAAAGCTGATGAAATAGACCCTGTTGAAATAGAAACACAGTTTTGAATCTAGATGATTCACAGGCTTGAATCGGTCTATTTTCCACTTTCATAGTATATTCATAATTAAGTAGTAAATCCAAAAAGATAAGTATTTATCCCTTAGTTTATATTAATTATGTCATAATAGGTTTTCTCAAACCTAGTTAAGGTAAAATAATATTTAAATTCAAAAAATAATATAACATGTATGAACTTATAACTATTATTTTCTTTTTTACATATATGTTTATTAGGTCATATTGAGAGAGATGCCATGAATCTTTTCGTACTCTTCAGTGCTTCATAAATATATTTTTAGTTTGAAAATTATCTATAAAATAAGTATATGTATGAAAGTTAGTTTATATTTGAAACAATGTTGTCGATGAAAATAACTTCCACAAAATTTGTATAAAATGTGGCCAAAATCATACTTTTAATTGGATGCATGCATACTTACAAAATATTCAAGACAAGAATACAATAACTAAAAAAATGAAGCATTCAAGATTTTACAAGGATTTAGATTTTGGGAAAATTTTAAAAATTTAGTTTTCATACAAATTTCTATAATTATAATAATACTTTCATAAATGATATAACATAATAGAAATTAATAAAAATTCCAAAATGTGATTAGATGGGAAATAATTTTTGTGTGGAAAATTTTGACAAGACAAATGTCATTTATTGTTGCAAATTTGAAGTTTATTTTTAATGGGCTAGCTAAAAATGTGTCAGTGATATGAATTTCATCTTATGTAAACTATATTTTTTAGGAATATAGAAAAAATAATAAAACTTGAAATATAAAAAGTTTTAAATTGATTTATTTAAAAGTGTGCAAGGTACCCTTATATTGATACTAGATTTTTAAAATGGATTTTAATAGTAGTATTTGATAAGTTGACTTGAGTAGACCATTAACTGAAGGGATTGTGTTTATTTAACATTGAGATTGGTATTATTTACAATTACATTTTTTAAATTTTTTATATAATCTTTATTTTTTTTGTTTTTTTTATAATTATGTTTATGTAGGTCTTCTTTTATTTTAATATTAAGAAGAAAAATAATTATAAATTTGTATTACATCATGATGATAAAAATATCCTATTAATTTTATGAAGAAGTATTAATTATGTTAATATAAATGACTGACATAAATCTAATGAGCAAGAACCTATATAAAAAACTAAAATTTTCAATGAAGATATCTAGATAGAAGACCTTGAAAATAATGATCAAGTTTCTAAATACGATTAACTTGGTGAATTTGGAGATGATTTTGATGAATTTTTTGGATATTAATATGACAATGATCTATTTGGATAAGCTAGGTATGATAATAAATATGATGATTTAAACATCCTAATTAGCATATATTTCGATAATGAATGAAACATTTTAATTGAAAGATATATAGAGAGAAATGGAAAGATAAAATTGGTATTGAGTCAAAATATAATCCATGTAAGCTTTTAATAGATATAGGAAGTGAAAAAATATCAAAACAAATAATTTGAATGTTTATTTCTATAATATGTTAAGCTTAATATTTTTTTTGGTTAGATTGTGAGAAATATAGTTTAATTAATAATAGTTTAATTTTATTTCCATATGTGAATAATTAAATTTAGTAATATTTTTTTGAGATTCATGGTTAAATTACATAATTTAAAATGGGAAGTTGTGAAATTTAGAATAATGAAAATGGTCCTAATTTTTTTCTACTAGATAAGGATGTTTGTCACGATTTCATGCATGTAGAGACTTTACCCCTTCAGGGTGGTAATGGAAGATCTGATAAAAAAATTAGGTATCCCTAATATAATTAAGGAAATAGATGTTGATATAAATATTGATATTAATAACTTGGTGGACTCTAATTTTAGTTTATGTTAGTTGAATATTTATCTACTATGTTTTTTACAAGTAAAGATTGAAGATGAGGTCATGGGTAATAGTAAAATATAAATGGATGTTTATGGAGGTAATATGTCTCATAAGTAATTTTTATTAGATTGTGAAGTTGATATGATAATCCTCTTTAGATTAACATTAAAAATAATAAAATTTTGGTTAAAATTTTATGTCCATGTAATAGATGTGGAACATCTTCAAGAGACTTCCATTAAAATTGGTCTAAGATATTTGACTCCTTAATATTATGATGGAGGGGGGATTTAAATCATTTATTTAAATGATTTTTCTATCTTTGAATGTGATGGGCATGAATTATCTAATTAATATATATGATACAATGTCAATTAGATATTGTGCTTTTGTAATTAAAAAAGGTTAACAAAATTAGATATAGAAGAATTTATTGTTTTTTAATGAAAGTTTTTTTGAAGTGTTTGTGAGTGATGTTGAATTAAAATGTGTAGGTATTTTTGTCCTTTAGAATATTCTTCTATGAAATGGACAATGATGGGTAAATGGATGAATTAGATTTCATGTGAGATTTATTTTTATAGATAAATATCTTAGGTTTTATCATTAATTATTATGGCTTAAATAAATCATCCCTTAAATGGAAACATATTAATATATCACAAGTGTGTTTAACTCGTATAATGATAAAAAAAATGATGGGTGTTGATTCAATCTCGTTATTAAGCCAAAGGATAAAAATGGTGAAAGTAGAAAATAATCTCAATCTAAGAAGGATTTTAAGGAATTTATATCCATTAATATTTAATTTATTTAAACCATAAATTATGAAAATTAAACTAAATAAATATAAGGAAAGGATTTAGTAATATAATAGAAAGGTTGGATATATTTTTGATCTAGTTGAGTTGTCTCTAGGGTAATTGGATTGCAACGTCTTCAATCCTCAATTTATCAAATTTAGACCATAATCCAATTAGCCTATAAATTAAAATTAATAAGGAATATAAAATGTATCCTATTAAATTTAAACTTATATGGATGGCATATACTAATTTTTAGGAATAAATTAAATGTTAGTGGAATTTTGACTTGGGTCATCGAAGTAACTTTTTTATATTTTCCTAGAAACTAAGATTAGTAAAGGGTTTTATCAAAACAAGGGATAAAATTAAAATTGGTAATATTTTTTTTATAAAAAATATGATGTTGAAGGAACAATGCAAAAATGAATAGATTATATAAAATCAAAGATCGAAATGGAGAGATTCTTTTAGAACCTGAGGTAATAAACAAGGAAGTTGTGGATTTACTCATAAATTTATTACCAAAGGTAGGTTGTATAGAGTAATTAAGAATGGAAATTTTCATATCATAAATTCCAAAATAATTTTAAATAGATGAAATTTGGAATTAATGAAAACCATTATGAAATAGGAGGTTAAAGTTTCACCATAATTGATGGAACCAAATAAGGTGTTGGATCTAAATGGATTTACAATAGTTATTTTTTATAAATTATGGGATATTATGGAATGGAATTAATAAGTATGGTTAATTAATCAATGGATTAAAAATAAGTGTTACAAAATATTAACTATGTTTTCAGTTATTTGATTCCTAAAAATCCAAATCCATCCACATATGTCTATTTTAGACCCAATGCATCCACATATGTATATTTTAGACCCATTATTTTATATAATACTATATACAAAATAATTTCAAAGGTAATAAATAAAATGTTAAATATTCTACTTCCATATAGTATTTCATCAAAGAAAGTTGGATTTGTTAGTAATAAACTTATCTTGGATGGATTAATTATCACACATGAAATTTTGTGTACTCAAGTCCAAAAATAATTCAAGTCTATTGATAAAGTGATATAATTATAAGGCCTATGATATGTTGAATTAGGTTATTAAAAAGAGTTTTGATTACCTTTGGGTTTGGTAAATATTGTATTTCTTAGGCTATGAACCATGTGGCAGTGTTTTTTTAAGTTTTTATCAAAAACAACATTATGGGTTCCTTAAAGGAACTCAAGGGGAATTAGGAAAAGGGGTCAATTTTCCTCATATATATTTATCATAATGGAATGATAATTTTTAGTTTTTTGGGTAAGATGAAATAAAAGAGAAAAAAAAAGGATTAATTTGTTTATTAAAATATGTCTAATACTCATCGATAGTATATGGATAATACTATTTTGGGTTGGATGACATGAGTGAGGCTTTATCAATTTAATTTTTTCAAAATATTATAAGGTTATTGGATAGGTGATAAGTTTATATAAATATAAAGTTTTCTTTGTCAATGTTCCTAGGGAGAGACAAGTATGACCTAAAGGGCTTTAGGTGTTCCTATTGGGATATTACCTAACATATATCTAGGAGTTAATTTATTCATATGGGTATATGATGCTTAATTTTGGGAGAATATAATAGAAAATATGAAGTCAAGGATGTTAAAATATAAGGAGACATGGTTGAGTATGGTAGATAAAATCATCCTCATAAAAATTGTGTTACAAGAAATCTATGTTTACATTTTTGAATTCTACAATTAATCATTGGTATAACGTAGAAAATTTAAAATATTATGTTATCAATAGTATTTAAGCTAATAAAATACACCATAGGTATCATATAATTGATTACATTACTGCAGTAGTATAACACTCATCCATGACAAATGAATATAGGATTATACCTACTAGAACTATAATAAGAAAGAAGGATTTAGAGAGACAAAGGATGACCTACTTAGAGAAAGGACATGCCTCAATTAGACATTATCATTGATTCATGTTTTTTTGGCTTGGTATTTATACTATAATATATTTTAATAGATAGGTAGAGAAGAATATAGAAGCATAAAGATAGATTATATAGTGTTTATAAGTCATAATAACCTATGTATTTATGGTATAGAATAGAGATCATAAAAACATCTATACTAGGTGGTTATATTAATATATATATATATATATATATATATATATATATATATATATATATATATATATATATATATATAACCACCTAGTATATATAATTAGACATTATCATTGATTCATGTTTTTTTGGCTTGGTATTTATACTATAATATATTTTAATAGATAGGTAGAGAAGAATATAGAAGCATACAGATAGATTATATAGTTTTTATAAGTCATAATAACCTATGTATTTATGGTATAGAATAGAGATCATAAAAACATCTATACTAGGTGGTTATATATATATATATATATATATATATATATATATATATATATATATATATATATATATATATATATATATATATAAGAGAAGAGTTAGAGTATTAAATATTATGTTTAATTTACTATGTATGCATTACTATAAATATAAGCACTACTTATTTTTAAATTAAATATTAACGATCTAACCAATGTTAACCCTTATAATACATTAGTTTCACTAAATTTAAACTACCTAATATAAAACCATATGTAGGTAATTGCTTAATATTATATGTTTTCATGTGTGGGCATTTCACAAACTTTAGTAAAATAATGTCCAAGGGGATATATAATTTGGAATTTTGGAAGCCTGTGTTAATAGAAATGGAAGTGTTGGGAAGAAATAATTTTAAAAAATCACACAAAAGGGGAATCATTACCCAAAAGATAAGAAACATTATTTTACCTAAAAGAAGAAGAATTTTGGGTCACTTTTGCATAACTATTATGGCCTTGGATACTACAACAATCCAAACATATATGAGTGTCAAATTCATATTAAAAGACACATTTAGCAAACCATAGATAATCTTAATGCACTCCAATGCCGTGATACATCATTAAATCAAGCTATTAATCATTGGTTTATGACAACTCTTGATTCATTCATCATATTTTGGGATAAATAGGGTTAGACAATTTTTGACACTAAGAAATTTGAGTTTGTTAAAGGTGCAAGAAATGATTTTTGAATAAAGTGTCACTCCTCATCCCTAAGTTTTTTGTCGATTTAGGATTAGTTTGAGAAAGTAAACAGTGACTTTAGGGCCAAACACCTAAGGGATGGTGTGTGGAAATAAGGTTGATCCTCAAAATATGTGACTACTTGAAATATTTAGTCTAAATGGTTGGGGAGGGTTAAATAAGGGTCTAGGAAAGTATCACATAAAAATGAATTAATTAGGAGGACAAGAGATATTAGTAAGAACAAATACTAAAGATAGTTAATAAAAATGGTGAATTAGGAGATGAAGAATTAGATGGAGAATGAGACAATTCATTCAAAAAATAGGAAATAAATACAAAAAATTAAAGAGATGAAATAATGCTGAGAGGAAATAAAATAATAGAGAAACATGATCTAGCCTCAACCAATAGAACTCTAAATATTTAAAATATTGATTCTATTATTCCAATATAAATGGATGAGTTAGTATTCACACCATAGGGATGCATAGATGAAACAAATGAAATAAATAAAATATATAAAGATATGATACAGGGACTAACAAAGTTAGTTACACTATTTAGAACACCCAAACTATTCCAAACCATGAGTGTAGAAGACCAACTAGTTACAAATAATTTCTCCATAGTAGATGAGGCATACATGGTAGAAAAATAAGAAGTGATGAAATGGGTATTAGGATAGGATATGTTAATTACATATTTGAACCAAGGGAGGAGATATTATTCATAGAAAGTATCCCAATAGTAATTGATAAGTAGGAGATTTTTATAGATAACATAAAAGAAAAAATAGAAAAAAATAAAGATGATAATCCATAGGACAAGGGTGATATTAATATAAGCATTGGTATTCATAATAAACAAACACTATATAAATATAAAGAGGAAGATAACTTCATAGGAACAGAATTGTTAGTGAAAATATGGGATAAGAAGTCCAGTTAGAGATAGAATATGAAGAGGAATATATCCAAAGTGATATGATCCCCTAAAACCCTAACTATAAGAGAACCTAAGAGGAAATTAACCCTTTAGATCAATCATCATCACCCGTTCCAATTCACAATCAACATGTACATCCATATTTTTGAAGAGATATATTTATTAGAGATGAGATAGAAAACAAATATAAGAAACAAAAGCAAGATATTGATAATAGGAGATAAATTTCAAGGCATAAAGTAGAAGTATTAGGAAGAATATAATTTTAGTAATAATTACAAATATATAAAGTTCATCATCATTATTTGGTTTGATAGCATAAAGATAAGAAAAAGTAACATAATAATAGTACTGTAGGAATAAGTACCACCAGAAATCAAATGAATAGTGGTATTAATCCTAGTAATAGTATTAATAAAACCTATTAAAACACTAAGTGGACACATAATAGGATTAATTTACCATTTTTTGGTAAAGACACAAAAGATGTGGAAGAACATTTATTCATATTAGACTCATATTGGAGGAGTCACAACACTATTGATGAAAGAGTAATGTTATTTGATTTTATTGGGACATTAATAGATGCTAAACTAAATTTGTATATGAACACTTACTTAGGACATGCCACAACATGGGTTGATGTCCATAAATCATATAATGGTTATTTTCACTACCCTGACAAAATGATGAAGAGAATCAGCAAAATGATGGAATTTATTTCATAAAGAGAAGGAGTATATGAGAGATTATGATCAATGGTTAAAATCCATAGTGAAAAAAATAAAATATCCCATCAATGAGAAATAAAAGATAGAGTGGATTATATATGTCTTAATTCCTTTCCTCTACACAAGCATGGATGGAAAAAATTTCAATACATTTGTGGAGACATTGGAAATGGCATCAAGACTAGAAGCACGATCCTAGAGAAGAAATATTGATACCTCTTTAAAAGATAATGTAGAAAGGTTAAAACTAGAATTAGAATAATTGAGACTAAAATAGGAGATAAAAATTATGAGAATAATAATCTAAATATCATTTCCCTTACCATAATAATGTTCATGAAAGTAAATAACATGGCTCTATCCATTTGGATCATGAAAGACTTAAGAATCAGATTCACCACAAAAGCTATCACTTGGAAAGTCTATTACATAAATGGATATGAATCTACAATGATAAGGATAATTCAAATTGCATATGAAATAATCTCCACTATAATTTAGTATGATTTGGCCACCACATTATATGAA
This sequence comes from Torreya grandis, assembly GCA_037957365.1. Lineage (NCBI taxonomy): Eukaryota > Viridiplantae > Streptophyta > Pinopsida > Cupressales > Taxaceae > Torreya > Torreya grandis. Next base: position 2,753,234 of record JARHVA010001647.1, on the reverse strand, counting down.
CAATACATGGAGAATCTGGGGAAGATAAAGAAATGTAAAATTATTCATGAATTTTTCTATGGTTCCTTATTACTAGTACTTGGAATGTAATTTAAAAATTCCATTATGGGGCATGAGATTTGGGTATAATGTCATTAAGAAAAACCCATAAGATCTAAAATCTTATAATAAATTAAAGGTATCACCCTATTATAACAAGTAGAAAAATTCTTACACTAGAAGAGGAAAATTAGGAGCATGGTAGAGGGAAGTTTCAGAATATATAACAATTTTTTACACAAATATTTCATAGAGATTCAATTTATAGTAGACATAAATAACATTTTCATTAAAACCTTAATGAATAAAATTTTGCCTCTCCCACCTCTATCATATGAAGTTATCAATGAGAAAGTGGAGGAAGTCATCATTGCATCTAGAAGCCTAACACCAGACCCTAAGGCATAGATATTTTTTAGTGAAATGTGGGAATGTATACAATAAGAAGATGAATAATAACAAACATAAATGAGTACCCATTATCATTAGGTGGAATGGAGACATCTAAACCTAAATTTGGGGTTTTCAAGTCCTCTAGACCAAAGAGACCAATTTATAGACTTAATGGATTTGAATGAGGAGGAAGAAGAAGAAGATTAGGTCATTACATTTATGTTTAACAACTCCACCATAGGTGAAGATTTGGGAAAAGAATAAATTGTATAAAAAGGATCCCCCCATGCACACTCAAGAAAAGTAATTTTTTACCTAGAAGAGACTTGGCCTTAAAATCAAAATGTGAAATCCATAATGTGTAAAAAACTAAGGCATCTCCCAATGTATATCTCACTGCAAGTCAAAACATACTACATATGTGTGAGAATAAAAAGTAAAGGAACTAGTCATCACAGGTAGAACATAAAGGCAATAAAAATAAAAAGTGTCCAAATCTAAATCCAAGAGGGTAATATAAAACTCATAATTAGAGTCATCAAAGAAAGGGGATATCATATAAATAGAAAAATTAATATAGAAACAATTGACCATGCAGGTCTTAGATATGACCACCCTCATGGGTATGTGTCACTCCAAAGGATTGATAAGTAGAGTAGGGAGCTTATAAAAAAGTTATATTCTGCAAGCTAAGGCAGGGTAATAAGGGAAATTTTAGACTACATTAAGATAATTTCATTCACTCTAGAGGATCTAGTAGATAGAGTCCCTGAATATTTATAAACCATACTCATTAAAACCAAGGAGAGAAGTAAGGAGGATAAGATCATAGTGGAAAATATAAATAATAAGCTCTACAAAAGACCATTGTAAAGTCCCATACATTTTTGGTTGACCATGAAAGATTGTGTACACTCCAAAAAATGGAGTTAAATTCTAATAAAAAAATAGATGTGGTCTTTGAGGCCTTAGAGAAAATAAAATAAAATTCAAGAAGCTAAGGTAATGGAGGAAGATATGGTTTAGAAGTAGAAAAACTAGAACAAGAGCTTGAGGAAGAAAATTGAAAAAATGGTAAATTCTAGAAATGGCCACTCAAAAGGCTAAATAATTATTGGATAAGGAGAAAGTAGAGAATGAAACAAGTAGATAAAGATGATTAATAAGATAAAAAATAGGAACATGAGGAGAATAAAATTGCACAGGAAAATTAAAAAAACTTGCAGAAGAAGATAATAGGAAGAAAGAATAAAAGAAGATAAAATAAATAAATATGTATCAGAAGAAAAGAAAATCCAAAAATATATTAAAATGAAAGTGGATGAGAAAAATAAAAATAAGTTGGTGGAGCATAAACATAAAGAAGAAGAGGACTAGTAGAAATAAGAGTTGGAATAAAAGAAGCCAACAGAGCAACCAATGGCTCCATAGATGAAGGTAAAGGATAAGGAGATAATCCCAAGTATATAGGATAACACATAATATGATAAAATAATTATCATGAGTACAATGGGAGTAAGCTCAGGTATTACAAAAATTCATATGGATCTGCTAAATAAAAGACCACCATTCTAGTGCCATCAAGTTTCTCCAACTAGTTGAAGGAGTAAAAATTGAAGTTTAACTACAACACTCAAATATAATTGACAAGGAAATGGTAGGTCAAACTCTCATCCAAAGTGTTAAAGGAGTTTGGATGATGTGATGTTTTATTTTGGAGGAAGTAATTAAGAAAAGTTCATTTGTCTTGACCACCTCTAAGCCATAGTTTGATCATGATACCACTACACTGATAGAACAATAGTTAATAGAGATATTGAATAATTTTATCATCCATTCTAGAGACATAGTGGATAGAGACCTCATCAATATTGAGGCTCAAGGGCATACAAGACTTATTAGGGCCACTTTTAGAGGAAAATCAAGCCAATAAAATAATATACAATGATAAATTAGGTAAGATGAAGGATAAATTAGAAGATGCAGCCACCTACTTCACTTACTCAATTGGCCACTATGGACAATACATAATAAAGTTGAGCTAGAGGAAATGGAGAAATAGTTGAGTGTAACCTAAACTATCTTTAGATCTTAGAACATACCTTATACAATTGAATGAGCTAAAATTATATCCTTGCATGAATTTTATAAGGATAAACAAAGAGAAGATATGTATCTATAAATAAATGGAATATGGTGAGTTCTTAAGGAAACATATGGAGAAAATGGAGGCCCACCTTAAAATGCATATTGATTACTTAAATTCACTAGACAAAGCCCCTATTTAAAATGACATTGTCTTGGTAGAAAAGGAGAATGTGACTATTGAGAATATGATTTTAGAATCCAAGAAGTTAATTCTATACTGGGAGACTTTTACTTAGGCTATGGAAAATAAGTACTAGTAACAATTACCCATATAAGGGGCATCTATTTCATAATTTCTAATAATTTACTATAGTAGTCCAAAAAAAATTATTCTTAAGTAAATTAAAGTAATTTTTGGTACTTTTAAACACTTATAGGTGTCTCAAGGATGAGATAAAGAGATAAAAACTAGGAAAATGTTGGCAAGATTCTCTATCAGTTAATAAACTACACCGTAGGTACCACATCACTGATTTCACTACCATATCATCATAACATTGATCAAAGCTGATAGAATAATGGATTTTACCAATTGGTGTTATGGTAATAAATAAGGATTTACAAAGATAAAGGATGACCTAATTAGATATAAGACATGTCTCAAAAATACATGACCTTTTATTCATGTTGTTTTGGCTTTGTATTTATACAATAACATATTTTAATGGATAGATAGGTAGATAAGAGTCTAGAAAAATATAAATAGATTATATAGAGGTTATAAAGTATAATAACCTATATATAATAAAAGATTTAGAGTAGCAAATAATGTGTTATGTGTATTGTGTTTAAATATAGGAATTTATTCTTTTTAAAATAAATAATAAGGATATAACCAATATTAACCCTTGTGCTACATTAGTTTCACTAAATTTAAACTAATTAACATAAATCCATTTGTAACTAACCATTTCATATTTTATGTCAACACATTATAATAAACTTTTTATTGTGGGGAAAATAAGAAAAGAAACAATATCATCTTACAAAATGGGAGAATTGTTTCAAACCCAAATTTGTTGGGGTTACTAAGATTAAATACATGTAAGTTTATGATGTTTCAATTACTGACAAATTGACTTGTATATTATTTGAATAAATGGAATAACCTTGGATTAAAATAATAACTGATAAATATTTAAACGATAATAGGCTAGAGAGAAATTTCATGGCTGAAAATCTTCCCTCAAGTTCACATATTTGGAATTTTATTATTGAGTATAGGAAGGTTATCTATGATAATTTAACTTGGGAATTTGTTAATGGGGATTTAACAAATTCTTAGTCAAATTCATGGAAATATTAATAGGTGATTTAAGAAAGGGTGGGTATTATTTACATCTAATAACTTATTAAATTGGAATAGGATACAAGGATATGTAACTATTAGATGGATACAAAACGCCATCTTGGTAGTTCTAGACAATGGAAATTTTTTTGAGAATGTAAATTATCTATGTTCTCAAAAATTATTTTTTCTTAGAGATTTTTTAGTGAGCAAAGTGATCATAAGAACTAGTGAATACATTATGAGGTGGGCATGGAATAAATCAGGTACAAATCAAGAATACAATAATAAGTTAGGAAAGATGTTAAGTAAAAGAGGAAAAATAAATTTCCAATAATATATCTATATCAAAATAAAAAAATGAGAACATATTAAATATAAGGGGAAATGTAATACCCCTCATATCAAGCCATTATTACCTAGCTGATTTGGTGTGTTTTTCATGTTAAACAACCCCTTGTGTGTGAATAAATATTAATTATTTTCTCTCTTTGTGAAAATAATTTAAAAAAAAAAAATTATGCCAAGAAGGTTTAAATAAATTTAAATTAAACAAGATTAATATTATATTTTATATATTATTATAATTCCTATATTTTATTCTTTCGCAATCCATATAGTAACAATCTCAACTTTTAGAAAAATTGCATACAAAGTATTGTTTCTTGACGCTTCACATCATCACCTATGATCATCAATATAAAGAGAAAACATGTGGAATAATAAGAATCGACACTTATTTAAAAACTAAAGGTAAATAGTTGTTGTTAAAAGTTCTTAAATCATGAAAAACTCTTCCTTAATGATTTTAAACTAAAGAAAACATGTTTAAAAAGAACTAAAAATTATTATTAAAAAAAAAAAAAAATGATTTTATGAATCAAATAGATAAGTGATATGTAATTAAATAAATGGATGTTTAGCATAATTTTTGAACATATATGTTCATAATAACAAATTAAATATTAAATTATAAATTTACTGATTAACTACCTATTAGGGCTAATTAATTGAATTAAAATGAATATTTTGGGATTAAGTAATTAACTTCCTATTTATTAATATTGATTAATGATCAATTACAGGTATAAAATTAAATTAATTAAAAACAACCTAATGAAAATTGATTTCACTAACTACCTACAACCAAAAAATGTAGGTGGAAGAAGTATAACCAAAGTGGATAAACTAAAGCCTATAAACTACTAATAATAGGTTTCCACACATGACTAATCGCCAACCCTTCATATATGTTTAAATTATCATGGTGTTTGTAGACTTAAATGGATTCACTTAGTTTACTCTTTTGGAAATAGTTTTCTAAAATAATAACTCTATCTATTTCAATGTTGATAGCATGTTTTCTCTTGCATGAGTATTCAGTAAGAGAAATTTTTTATTTTCTTTCAAGATGAATATCAGTTGCATGTTCCTTAATTCTAGTATGATCAGACCTTTAAAATATATTAATGATGATAGTTTTTTTCCATTAATAAGGATGATTAAAAACTTCTAAACCAAATGAATGATAACCAAAACCATATTAAATATTAAAATAATCCCAATCATAACAACAATTATATTCTCATAAAAAAATGATATCAGATACGAAAGATAAGTTAGTAGTAAATTTATCAAACTATCCTTTAGATAAATCTATTTCAACATTTTAAATAAGGGATTAGGTTTCTCTATCACCCCTCTTAGGATCCCTAAGGAATAATTCATCATTGGCATCAATAATGTTTTAAATATCCTACCTTAAAACATAGTGGAAGAGGTAAGACAAAATTTATTTGTGGCTTTTTGTAGGGATAAACCACCTTCTAGTAACATCTCTAAATAATAATGGGGGGATCTTAATACTTTGAGTATTAATAAATACATTATGATTCTTGAACCTAATAAGGGAAATATGGATGTCATTTTAAATTGGAGTGATTATGATACTAATAATGGTGGATAAGATATGTTAATGGCACTAATTTATGTTAGCAACATGGCAATGAAGGTTTGGAAGAATTTCACTCCCACCTTAATAGTTTGATACCCAGCATTAAATTCACCAAATAAATTTATATGAAGGGTATGTTTAATTTATTATATGTCTTAATTCCCAATAAAGAGGATGGTTCCCTAGCTAGGAAGGTATAAATAAAAGGTGCGTGTATATACCTCTACCTACATGCATCTTCTCATCACCATCTAGCAAAAAAAATGGGGTGCTTAAAATTTTGACCACTAGGGATTTCAAAATTTGTGATAATGATATAATTTATCAATAAATTAAGCACTTTATAGGGTTTTTAAGTTGATTGGTTAAATAGAGAAACAAATATATAAGGTTATTAAATAAGCTAAATAAAATATCAACAAAACTAGAAGTAAGGAACTCTTAGTTAAAGGTCTAGTAGCTTTTTTGCCTTACATTGAATGCATTTCCAACATGTTAGTTAAAATTCTTAATATTCATAATATTAAATCTACATTTTTATTTTTTAATAAGTTATGTATGTCATTAAGGTATACCAAGGACCATATGGACCCTAACCTTCCCAACAAATTCTAAATTTTTGAATTCTCATGTGGTATCCCTTACATTGGATAGATAGGTAGGTTTATAAAGACCAAAATTAAGGATAATGTATTTAATATTCATATTAAAATGAAATAAAAATATTCTCTTGATGAATAATCACGCAAGATCAAACATGATATCAACATTGAGGGCACTAAATTAATTATCATAAGAAAATATTTCCAAAAGTATAAACTGAGAGAAGCCATTGAAATATATAAAAACCCTCATAATTTAAATAGAGATCAAGGATAGGGGATTGTTCATGCATGGAAACATTTTATTAGTGGTTTATAGGTTTTATTTTTTGTACTTTAGTTATACTTCTTGTTGGGGATCAACCAACAATTTGATTACACTTATGAAAGCAATAAACCACAGAATTAAATCAGATAGATAAGTAACTAGAATGATAAATAGAAAAGAACAAGAGATACAAGAAACCACCCTAAAAATTTGTATTAAACTCTTTACAGAAGGAATACAATTTAAGAAACTTCTTTCTTCCACACCTCTCTCAGATGTTCAGATCTCTCTCTAGATCTCTTTCCCTCAAGAGCTCTCTCTCTCAAGTACAATCAACTCCAACAACATGGAATGATTCACCTATACAATTTTGTACTATTCTTCAACATACCAATACACTACAACAATAAGCTAAGAAGATCTAATCCTACATATAGAATTAGGAAACTTGAGCATGCATTTACAACCAACAATTAAGCCTCTTAAACAAGGGCTCTAAAAAATAGTCTTACTAATAATAGAGATGCGGACTTAAGACTATGACTTAATCTCATCATGCAAACACTCGATTCTGTCCACAAAAATAGCTCTCTGGACGCATAGGTAACCGATGCTGGTTCCTACCTGCTTGCCTGTGACTGACGTCGGCTGATCCTTGCCGACGCCGGTGTCTCCTAAACTGCTCCTAACCGACGTCGGTCGCTCCTGACCGATGCCGGTGACTGTGTAAACCTGCAACTATTAAAATGCACTCCTTGGTGAAGCTTTTAGGCTCCACACCTTAACAAACTTCTTCCACTTTCATTTTTTGGTTGTAGGTATTTAGTTAAATCACATTTCATTAGGTTGTTTGGAATTTATTTAATATTATACATTTCATTGATCATTAATTAATATGAATAAATAGGAAGTTAATTAATTAATCTAAAAATATTCATTTTAATTTAATTAATTATCACTAATAGGTTGTTAACTAATTAATTTAATATTTAATATTTAATTTTTTAATATGAGCATAGAGGTTTAAATATTACTATAATTTTCCATATATTTAATTACATAAAACTTATATATTTGATTCATAAAATCAAAATTATTCTATAATTTTAAATTCTTTATAAACATGTTTTATTTAGTTTAGAATCATTAATGAAACTTTTTTCACAATAGAGGAACTTCTAATTAATAATTATTCCATTTTTATCTAGAAACTTCTAGCAACATATATTTTCATTTATCTTTTTTAATAAGAGTTAGGTTTTATTGTTCCACATGTGTTTTCTCTTTCTCATTATGAAGGATCATAAATGATGATATGAAACATCGAGAAACATATTGTACACATAGTTTTTCTAAAAGCTGAGATTGTTAATATATTTTTTATTAAAATTTAAAAAGTGAAAATAAAAGAGTTCTGATCCAAAACTCAGAAGTTTTGGTTAAAAGATATTTCAAGAACATGAAATAATATAGTAACAATGATTTCTCTAAGAAGAGATGTTTTATTACTCATAAGATTATAAATTCAAACATATGATTATCTCTAGAAAGAGATGTTTGATCTCTATTTTGGGTTACATCTAAATTTATGCATACTTTGAAGGCAAGAGGAGGATGTGGAAGGTCACCAATCTCAAGTTAGATTAAGTGATTCAACTTCCATGATTTACAACAATATAAAATTTGAGAAATTACTATTTTTAAAAACTTATTATTTTTATATAACACTATTAAAATTGAAATTTAGGGAACTTCCATTGGGTTTTTAGGGGTTAAACCCCATCAACATAGATCATGCAATTTCATCACATTATCCTCATTATTATATTTCCAATGGTTTAATTAGGGAGTCAATCAGAGCTATAGTGTAAAAGTTATGACTCTTGGAATTTCCACCACTAATTAGAGTAGGACTGTCACCTGAATTATTGCCTGAAGTATTACCCAAATCATTTCTCCCTCCTTCAGAATTAATGGTCCCTATTGCATCAATATTCATCATCAAGTGTGGTAGTTCTATCTTGATTTGGTTCTCTATGAGCCACTCAACTTAGTGGCTAAGCATGCCCCTTTTGACCACCTGGTAAAGAGGAATATAGTGCCCTCTTGTTATCTTCATCTAGGTGTCCACAATCTGATCTTCCTCTACAAGATAAAAAATTTGCAGATCAAGCTCATAAATATCTAATTGTTATACTATGATTAAAGTTTTTAATATAGGTGGATGATATGGTTTTAGGAGCTCCACATTGAATATTGGATACAAACCAAGGTAGGTTGATAGGTTAAACTCAAAAGCATTTTATCCAACTTGTCTGATGATGATGTAGGGACCATATCACATAGGCCAAATTTTTCTATTTGGACCTATGAGATTCCTTTTAAATTTGCAACCAAACCTTGTCACCTATATAAAAATGGTGTACCACCCTATGTTTGTCATGGCATTGCTTATACTTCTGATTCATCTTTTCCAAGATGTCATGAATCTATTGTTGGATGTGTTGGATTTTTTCAATGAACTTTGTTGATTTTGATACCTTAGATCTCCCATAATGTGTATATTCCATGGTGGAGAATGAAATGGATACATCTATTGGTGCGATGGGTTGGAACTCAAAGCATACTTGTAATATAATATGTTTGGTGGAGTTGTGTAGGGCTCAATTATATCCATGTTGTATGAAAAAAATCCCCTCATCCCATGTGCATAGATGTTTGGAGTGATACATCTAAAGCATGTAGACAATCAGGTGGTTCACCACTTTTATCTAACCATTAGTCTATGGATAAAAGGCTGTAGACTTCATAAGCTTAGTATCCATCATTTTCCATAGAGTATACTAGAAGATACTTAGGAACCTACTATCTCTATCTAAAACAATGGACTTTGGGAGACCAAAATGGATCTATGCATGACTAAAATATAGTTGAGAAATTTCCTTAGTAGACAGTTTTCTTACAAGTAATCATGATAGCCATTTTTGAAAAATGATCAAATACATCAAAAATATAGTCATTTCCATGTTTTTAAGTGGGAAAACTTGAGATAAAATCCATTGATATAGATTCCCAAGGCCTGGTTGGTTATAACAATGGTGTGTACAATCCTTGCTTCTTATTTATTGTCTTGGTTATTACATATGGGGTGCAAGATTTGAGTTACCTTTCCAAATCCTTTCACATATGGGGCTAGTACAAGTTCTTTTGAATAACTACCACTATCTTATCTACACCAAAGTACCTAGTTATTCTATTGAAATGTGCTTCCCATATCATCTTTTGTTATTCTACAATTGGAACATAGACATTCCCCATGTGATAGAGAACATTATCTTGAAAATAGAAATTAGAGACATGTTTACTTTATTGAAGTGCCTAATATGTATTAGAAAAGGTAGGATATGCTTCATATAAAGCACCTTAAGTGGCAATCTCATGTTCACATAGATTAAGAACTATTATGAGTGCAAAAATTGGTGGGTAGCTCAGACAATCTATAGTTGTATTTGAAATTCCCTTTTTTTATTTGATTATAATATATAATTACTAAAAATATGTGGTCCACTTTTAGTTCCTCTCATTTCATAGTTTTCTCTATGTCTGTAAGAATTCCAATGGTCTATGGTTAGTATGGATGATTGTCTCTTTCCTAAGATGTAGTGTTTCCATTGTTTGCAAGCTTGCATAATGGCATAGAGTTCCTTATCATATATCAGGTATTTCCTAATAGTATCATTGAAAGCTTCACTATGACATGTAATAGGATGGCCATGTTACATGATGATATCTACCATGGCATATTCATATGCATCTATTATCAACTAGAAAGGTTGATGTAAGTCTGGCAAGGCAAGAACATGATATGAATAGAGTTTATTCTTCAAATTCTCTTTGTTATATTTCACCCCACTAAAATGAATCTTTAGTTCTTCCTTTAGTCACTTGGTTTATTAGCCAAGCAACATGTGAAAATCTAAGAAAAAACATATGATATAAAATTTCAAGATCCAAAAAGCTATGAAGTTCTATGAGGGTCCTTGGTGTAGGCCATTCTTAAATAATCTAAATCTTTTCTGGATGGACATGGACCCCTTCCTCATTCACAATGTACTCTAGGTACTAAATTATTTTCATATTAAATGTGAACTTATCAATATTTTCATATAACTTGTTATCCCAAAGAGTTTGAAGCACCTTATGGACATGTTGTAGATGTTCCTCCCATGTTTTATTGTAGATGAGTATGTCATTTAGGTAGACAACCATGAATGAGTTGGTGAAGGGTTGTAGGATGGCATGAATCATCCTCATGAAGGTTTTAGGTGTGTTAGTAATACTAAAAGGCATAACTAACAATTTGAAGAGCCCCTCCTTAGATTTGAATGTAGTCTTCCAAACATCAGTGGGATTAATAAGAATTTGGTGATAGCTAGATTTGAGATCAATTTTTATGAAGAACTTCACCTTATGGATTTGGTCCAATAGGTCATCAATCTTGGGGAGGGGGTAGTGATTCTTCACAAGGATTTTACTTAGGGATTGATAGTCAATGGAAAGCCTCCATGTTACATCCTTCTTTGGTGCTAGGATAATTAGGCTTCCATAGGGTGAAGAGCTTGGCCTAATGTGACCCTTTTGGATCAATTATTGAATCTACCTTTTTATCTCATCATTCTCCAAAATTGATCTATAATACATATGATTGTTAGGTAAATTTGATCCTAAAATCAAATCTATAGAATGTTTTGCCTAGCATTGAAGTGGAACTCCCATGGGTGACTTGAATAAGTCATCATATTCTCCCATGATTTGACACATATGTTTCTTTTATTATGTTGATTATGTAGTCAAGACTACAACATCATATTTCTTGAATCTTTGTGGCTTGATCACCATGAGAATTAATTACCTTATCTTCTCTAATAATCTCTTACATTTATTAGAACTAGTCAAGGAGATATATGTGGGAGGTAGTACCTCTAGTACCCTGTAACACCACATTCCAAGAGTGAGGGTGCTTCTTTGGGTTCATGATTCATAGATGCCATGTCGATCATACATGATTCACTGACCAAGGAGTACATCACAAAAATCTAGATTGACCACATCACATAAGATCTCATCTTAGAAAGGTTTTATTGTATATGAAAGAAGACACTAGTGGGTGACACATAAAGGTCTCTCCCTGGGATCAACCATTCAATATTGTATGGCTTTAGGTGAAGCTTCAAGGATATATTTAGAATTTTCACAAATTTAGCAAAGATTATATTATTTTGACTTCCACTATCAAGAATTAAATGTAGAGGCTTACCTTTCACCCACAACTTAGAGTGAAACAACCTTTCTTTATCATCAAGTCTTTCCTCATAGGTCTATGATGAAGTAATGATGGTATCAGGCTTAGCATCTATAATCTCTTATTCATCCTCTTCCATTGTAGGGTGTGTATGAGTTAGAGTAGTAGATGTCAAGTATTGTGACTTAAAAAGTAGGGACTTTATGGCTCGACATTATTATTTGGAGTAAGTTCCATTTTTGTGGTAATCACACCATTTCCCAATCTTCCCCTTCTAGGGTTTCTTATCTTGAAACTCCTTTTTCTTCCAATTTATACCTTGTGTTTGACCTTCTTTGTCACTTTTCCATTTCTAAGGTTGAATCTTTGTATTCTTTCATCCATGATTCTACTCAATCTTTATTGTGAACTTGTATGCCTCACCGAGGATTTCTAAATTGAAGAGATCCATTTATCCCCATATATACCATTGTAGTCTACCATGGTATTTGAGAGTCTTATGTTTCTCAATTTCTTAGATGCCCAATCTCATAGATAAAGAATGAAAAATATTAGTATAATCTTGAATAGATTATTCCTTACCTTGGTGAAGTTGTTGCCATTATATGTATGGATCATCATATGCTCTAACGGGGTAGTATTCTTCATTTAAAGCTTCCATGAAATCATCCCAAGTAGGTTCCACTTCAAGGCAAATTTCATCCATATTGAGCCTCTTCTTGTATACTTGCCATCAAATTTTGATGGGAAATGATGCTTTCAAAAGAGCAAAAGTGACCTTCTCTCCATTAGGATTTGTAGGAGAATTTGGGAAAAATGTTGTAGCATCTACACTTGTTAATATTAGAAAGATTTGTTCACCATTTCCTTTAAGGGATTATATTTCTTAGTGTTATCTACCATTTTAGGTCATTTAGAGTGAATAGGTGGATAGTTTGTGAGATCTATTATTTTCTACCCAAGCTTCTTGTAGCCTGACCTCATCCTCATGATCATACACACTCAATAAACTGCTCTGATACCACTAATCCAAAACTCAAAAGTTTTTGTTGAATATATTTAAAGAACATGAAATAACATATTAATAATGATTTCTATGAGAAAAGATGGTTTATTACTCATAAGATTGCAAATTCAAACATATGCTTATCTCTAGGAAGAGATGTATGATCTCTTTTTCAAGTTACATCTACATTTATACATACTTTAAAGGTATGAGGAGGATGTGTAAGGTCACAAATATTAATGGAGATGAAGTGGTTTGACTTCCATGATTTAAAATAATATAAAATTTGAGAAATTACTATTTTTAGAAACTTATTATTTTTAGACAACACTATTAAAATTGAAATATAGGGCACTTCCATTAGGTTTTTGGGGGTCAAAACCCAATAATCATAGATCATTCCATTTCATCATGTTATCCTAATTTTTATATTTCTAATGGTTCAAATGGGAATTCAATCAGAGATATGGTGCAAAAGTTATGGCTCTTAGAAGTTCTATCACCAATTGGGGTATGACCGTCACTCAAATTATTGCCTAAAGTATTGCCTAGATTGAGCTATGTACAGTGGGTTTTAAACCCAAAAACCCAATGGAAGTTCCCTAAATTTCTTAATTTTCTCCTCATTATTATCTTTCCAATGGTTCAAATAGGGAGTCAATCAGAGCTATGGTGCAAAATTTATGGCTCCTAGAAGTTTCACCACCAATTAGGGAAAGACCATCACTCAAATTGTCACCTAAAGTGTTAACGAAATCAATTTCATAAGTATTCTAGTAAGGTTATGATCCCCAACTAATATGCATGTTAGGTTTCCTAGATTACCTAGAATCCTCACCTTGGTTTGGTAAAATTATACAACTAGTTAGAGTGTGTTCATAACTTTGTGAGAAAATTAATTAATTTTTAAAAATCTCATGTGGGAATATAAGGATTTTAATATTTTTGTAAATAAGTGGGTTTAATTTTTAAATTAAACCTACATATAAATTATAATATAATTTAATAAAATGTAAAAAATGTATGGGCCTTATAATGAAAGTTATGAGTTGTAAGGAAATGTATAAGAGTGCATTTACTTTTGCAAGTAAATCCAAATGGTAATTATATGGAAAAACATGGTTTTGTAAGGAGAAGTAATTTCTTTTTAATGAGGGTGCTACCTCCATTAATGGAATTTGGTGTGGTCTTATGGAATAAATTTTTATTTAATCTCCCACAAATGGCTCATTTTGGGATTTACCATTCATTATTGAGAGCTTATTGGAGGGATGGGATTTTGGAAATGGAGGTAGAGATATTATTTTATTATATGATTGCATTTTTCTTTTCAAGTGGTGGAGAAAAGATAGGATCATTTACTTGAGATTTGATTTAATATGTAAATATGTAGAATATAAATATATTAATAATTAATTATTATAATAAGATAATTTATCTTATTAGCATAATATAATTGATTTTAATTATAAAAATTAAAGTGGTAATATAGACCCCTCTCTCTTTTTCTCTTCCTCTCTCTTCCTTCCCCTTGTGAGTTTAAACAATACATCTAACATAATTCATATGGTAGAATGATTGCCTTATGTGTTTTCAATATTGGGAAAATAAGAAATTAAAAGCATAAAATTTAATATAAGTGTTTAAATAAATTAAATTAAAAATAATAAATATTGAAATTGAAGTTACAATATGTTTAATACTAAGTTAAATCTTGTGAATGCTTTGGTTGCTAAGAAGGACTTAAATGGTATAAATATTTGTGCATGTGTGTAATTATATATATTAATTCATTTTAAAAGTAAAATAAAGATAATATTAAAAACTTTTCATGATATAAAATATATTAAAAATAAAAATAATAAATAAATAATAATAATAATAATAAATGGGAGTAATGGGATCGGCCAAAGGGTTAACAATTCCCCCTGTCCACCTCATCCCCCTAATTTTTTAATAAATAGGATGGCATATTATGGTGGTATAGTGAATTAAAACCCCCACCCATAATATTATATAATAGGGATTGGGTATTCTCATCACTATTCATATCAACAAGACTACACAATCCTACCTTAGGCTTACATCAAATAGTTGTGTGTGTGTGTGTGTGTGTGTGTGTGTGTGTGTGTGTGTGTGTGTGTGTGTGTGTGTGTGTGTGTGTGTGTGTGTGAGTTAATCATTACTTTTAAATGTATGAATATTATAGCCATATCCATAATAATATTTAATATGAATATGTTATTCATAATCAATTTCATATTTTTTTATTTAAATGAACACCAAATTCATATTCAAATTCAATTTATATAAATATTTTACACTTATGAAAAATTCACTATCAACCTAGACTAAGAAACACACATTAATTTGTATAAAATAATATGTATGTGTGTTTTGAATAGTAAGATAATTTTTGTATGCAATATATATATATATATATATATATATATATAATACTCTTCCATAACCATAACACTAAAACCAAAAATCCCAAATTAAAAGGAATTAGTAGTTTACAATTTTTGTATAGAAAACCAAATGATACATGAAAACAAATTGACCATTGTTTTAGAGTCACAATACAAGGGTGGAGTCTTAGTTTATCCATCAGTTAGGGCCACTTTCTTAGTTCTTATAAACTTGACCCTTTTACATATAAATTAATGTTCTTTTGAAGCTATTAATTTTATTCTAGATATTTTGTGCCCTTTCAATTCATTTAAAATAATGTTCAAGTTTTGGGTAAAGGTAAATCACAACTAAAATTATACATCCTAGAACAAAGGAAAACTCAGTTTGTTTGTGATGTATCTAGTCTTGGAGGTCATCTTGGATACATTAACCTCACTCAAACTAAACCCTAGTTTGTTTTAAAAAATTTGTAATCATCCATGTATAAATTAATTTGAAATCAAACCTAGAAAACAACTATGAGACTTATGAGGCACCATGCAGTAGTTAAATAAATAGTAAATCTAGTCACAAGGCCAAGTATCCAAACCAAATTAATCAATTTAAAACCATTCAATGTTTTGAATGGATTTTGTGTTCAAACTAAAATAATGAATCAAGTAAATTTTAACTCTTTCAATCAAATAAATGTCTTTAGTGTTTTACTGTTCCCTTCTTAATGTAGTAAAATCCCATTTGGAATTAAAAGAACATAAATACCTGATGTAAAAATTTTCTAAATATAAAACTTGGAATAAATTTAAAAGGGATGTGAAATATCATTTTAACAATCAAATAGTCTTTTTTCTTGATGTTTACAAATAGATTGGGTTAGTTCTAGAAGATATTTTCGTAAGCAAACTTTTTTGCTTCTTTTCTTTATTGATAAAATCAAATTGGATTGCATATAAGTTAAATACCCAAAGATATAATTTATCAAATATGATGATTGATTCATATTTTAAATGGATAAGATTTATTAATTCAATAAATAAAGATTTTATTATTGAAAATTTTAATTAAAATTGGATAGGTTTTAAATCAGTTTTTCAAGTAGAATTTTTTAATGAAATTTTCAGCTTGTCAAACGACTTCAAAATGATAGGTAAATTTTCTAATTAATCACACATAAAAATTATCCAATGTTTTAAATCATGTTTGATCAAGAATAATGGAGTAATAACTGAGATAATTAAATCATAAATTTATATTCCCATAAAATCATTGTATATATCAAAAGAGGTACATCCAAAATATATAAGGTAAATGGTAATTTAAAAGTCTTTCTATGGGACATAACCACTAAAATACCAAAAACTAAAAATTAACAAGACAATTTCATAGTAAATAAATAATAACAAAAATAAAAAAATGATTTGGACCATAAAAGTCACAAAAAAATTACTCTTGATAAAAATGGGTGTGGAAGATGAAATAATAGGAACAATGACTCTAAAGTCATCAAATAAATTCTAAATCAAATGCAACTAGTGTACTATACATCCTAGTACCAACCAAAACTAATGCCACTCCATATAGAATCCCATCCTATGAGTTGTGGAATAAAAGGTTGATGAACATGATCAAGGCCTACTCATCCCCTATAATCATTATACCATACAATAGTAGAACACAATCAAGGACATTCTAGATATATTGATCCACATAAGGCTCCACCCATAAGCCTAACAAAGTAACCAACCCATACTATGTATGGTACATATTTCTTATGTCCAAAAATGCTATTGATTTTTTCTTAACACTATAGATCCTAGCAACCCCTATAAATTCATATTGTCACCAATGATCAATCAAAGACCAACCAATTCTATACATTATCCCCTATCAACAAGATATAATAAGTGCAATGAGAGAAAAAAAATAAAATAATCTTGTGTACCCCATGTCATGAATATCATGTATAGAAAGCCAAAAATAGAACTAAAGTCAAGAACACAAGCCAAAAAACTATTGCTATAATAGATCCTAGTATTGAGGCTAATATCTAACATAATATGGATGAATCACTAATTACTTACTATAAGCTATCAGGTCCATTCGTACCATATGCATTAATCATATAGGATTCCTCACTATCATAGGAAGTGTTATAATAATCGTAATAGTTGGAATAACCAAAATATCAACTACTATAATGATCCACATAAGTTTCCTCATATTTATTTTTGTGGAGAGTAGGATCTTTGAGAAGGACATACATTTATAATATGTCCAATACCACCACATTTGAAACATCTAGGATCTTTCTTGTGTTGATGAGATCCATAAGAAGTTGAATAACTAGAAGAATCATAGAAGTGAGAAGAATGCTTATGGTAATTTTTACATTTTGAAGATCTTGGAGAGTGCCAATGAGAATGCTATGGAGACTATTTAGTATAGTGTGAAGAGTGTTTTAAATAATGTTTTTGGAACTATTTTTTCACATGGTGATGATTTCTATTATGGGACATATTCATTATATAGTGAGCCTCTTTAGTAGGTGTACTCTTCTTTACAAATTATTTCTCATGTTAAGTTAATAACTCACAAATAGAGTAAAATGTGACACCATTAAGCTTATCACTAAGAATTAGCATTTCAAAAAAATGGTGTATGTAGAACTAAGACCATTTAGTGAGATATAAATCAGCATGTCATCATCTATTTTTGCACTAGTTATGAAGTATTCTTGTTTCATTGTTTTCATGTAGGAGAGATATTCAAATGCATATTCATCATTGGTAAGCTTGTTATTAAGAAACTATATTAAGAGATGAATCTTATTATAGGCATGTTTTTTTCCATATATATCCTTTAATGCTTTTCATGCACCAATTTTAGCTTCCTCTATATGACTGATAACATGTTTAGTGTTGGATGATTTTAATGATGCAATTACATGCTTATCACATTTATAGTACTCAACCAAGTTTACAGATTCATTTGATGGTGTGGTCTATTTCTCTATCATTTCCCATAATTCATTAAAAATGAGGGTGTTCTCTATATTCCTACTCCATTCCTTGTAGTTTTTAGCTAACAATCTACCATTTTTAAAGATCAAGATTAGAATTTTTTCCATGACTTACAAAGAAGTAAAAAACAATAACATGAATGCTACTTAAATTTTTGCCTTGAACCTCACAAGTATATTTTATATACAAAATATTTAGAGATTTGTCAAAAATTTAATCACACCTTATATCTCCCTTTACAGATAAAGTCAAATAAAATTTGATCAAAATATATATCCCCTAATGGGTTTTTAACCCTTCTTATTTGAAATTAATTAAAAAATAAATTTATATTCAACTCCACTTTATATATTTGAGAAATTAAATTCAAATATAGTTTATTGATTATTTTTTTCTCTTAGAAAATAAAAAATTATATACCCTAAAACCAAATTTAAAATTGTGGTCTTGTAAACATTTCACCTCTATGGAAAAATACTCTAGCTATTTTAATTTCATTGATTTTTCTTGTTTGGTATATCTCATGATAAAAAAAATCACTTTAATTTAATTTTTTTGAAACACTAAAATATTCACATTTTATTGGATCATGTTGAGCAAAGTAATGTGACTGCCATACAAGTCTATATTCTTGAGTCTATTACACCTATTGTCAAAGTGACACTATATGTATTATACCACCTTTATATTTTATACTTAACCATTGATATTCCATATAGGTCTCATTATATTTGAAATTACAATACAAACATGCTATGACACTATGTGATGCTTGAATGTTGAACCTTGATGTTGTAGACTTTGTGTCTTTAATATAGTTTGGGATGAGACTAAGGTGAGTAGGAGTGGAATTATTAGTGAAGAATCGATCAATAAAAACTCATAATTATTATTTAAATTACTTCCATACTTCTTTTAATATTACTTTGCAAAATTTTATATGATCATTATTTAATTTGGTAACCTTCAGTCGTGGACTAGATGCTTTTATGATCTTACCACAACATTTGATGTACAAGTAATGCCAACTTTTAGAAATATATAAACTAATAGAAAATCTAGTAGGAGAAAACAAAAATAATTTAGACATCAACCTTTTATCATCGTACAAATTGCACACTGGTCTTTGAAACAAAAATTTGTCTTACCTTTATTGCATGGATTCTTCTTGGATAGTTTTCTTCTTTAACTAATATTTGGTACCTCTATTTGATCATGAAGAATAGAGGAATAACTGAGATAATTAATTATAAAATTATATTTTTTTGAAATCATTGTATATTTCAAAATAGGTACATCCAAAATATATAAGGTAAATGGTAAGTTAAAATTCTATTGCTAAGGTATATAACCACCAAAATACTAAAAATTAAAAAATAACAAGCTTTCATAAATTATTTTCTCTCACTTATAAAGTATGATTTAGCCAACAAAAAAATAGTTTCCTTTTTCATAATTAATTTAAGGATGTTTTTAAACCCAATTGATTGACCTTAAGCTAGAGTAAAAATATTATTTTCAAAAAGTTATTTTTCCATTGTAACTAATAACTATTCTATTCTTGGATAAATTGTATTAATTTCCTTGTACTGTAATATTATTCAAATTAAAATTTAATCATTAATTAATATAATATCCTTATTAATAATTATTTAGATGTCATTTATTTATCATTTTCTTAGCCTAGAATAGATGCACTAAGGATAGTGTTTTGACTCATTTGTTTGTGAATTGTTATGTTGGGACACAAAAAAAAATTGGTGACTATTATATACTTAAACTATCCTATGAAATTATTTTAAAAACTTAATACTAAATTAAGTACCTTAAATTTATCTCAATTTTATATTGGTTTAGTTTTTTTTAGTTGGCTCTAAAGAGGTTATCAGATAGCAGTTTAGTAGGGCATAGTCTTATTAGGCCCATGACTAAATTACTTAGCATAATTAACCTTATTTTAAATACAAGGGTGGAAATTTTTAACTTTTTAGAGCTTATAATTGTGCATGGGCTAGTTAGTGGCCACTAAGTTACCAATAAGGATAGTTATGAAAGCATTATTTGTAAAGTTGAGTGTTGAAGGTTATATGACTTAACATTAGAACTAACACTCCTTTTAGTAACAGGTGAACTATAGCTATCCTAGATTATACATATGACTATTTTAATATTATATATGTAAGAAACTTGGGAAGTTAGTGTGATCAATAATTATTAACCCTTAGGGTTTTTTCCCTTAATGCAGGCTCTAGTCACTAGCTTTATAGTTTATTTTATTGAGCATTAAGTGTACTTTGCTTTTTTATAATCTTATATAATTTAAAGAAGTTAAAATATTTAGATCTGATTATTTATCTATATGGTGATTTAAGTAATTTTTATAAGATGAGTGAACTTAGAACATTGATATATCATACTAGATATTGGTCATTAACAAAGACACTCTTAAGAGTGGGAGCTAATCCAAGTAGTGGGGAGCTGAATGTCATTTGAAAGTTATTAAGCATTTATTATTAAGTAATATAGGTTCTTTATTAATTTCATTAAAAACTCATAATTTATCTTGTAAGATAGTTTTTGGTATTATAATAGTAACCTTAGGATGTAGAGGTGTCTTGTGAATGTTTGTTGAAATTTATGGGTTTTGTTTTGGGTGTTGTTATTTAGATATTATAGAAGATTTTTCATCTATCAATATTAATTATTAATTTTTTGTCTTAACTTCCCAACCCCTTGTTGGTGATGACTTATTATGGATGAGAATCCTCACAAGTTCAAGTGGATAATTACATTTAGTTATGATTGTAAGAAGTGAATATGTAGGCTATCAAATTTGTGGGGGCTTCAAGTCATAAGTTAAAGATAGGTAATGGTTTTCTCATTATATATCCTCACATTATGTTATGAACCTTTTTTGAATCACTAATATTATAATGAAATAAAACTAATACTATTAATTTATGTTATGAATATTATTAACTCTTTTATTATGATTAATGTGAAATGGTGTGTAATGTTGTGGGTTGCCTTAAGATTATTATAACTAATGTAAGATCATTCGGGTTTCATTCTCTTTAGGAGATATGTTTTATTGATAATATAGTGTGAAATTATCCCTTTTTATCCATAGGGTGATATATAAAATGTAATTGTGACCTAATTTAATTATTGTTTAATCTTTCATATGTTATACATTTGAATAATTTGAGTTTTCATACACTTAAAGAATCAAATAAAATATAATTAAAATAGGCCCTTGTGTTAGGACATCATAGTTATATCTATTATTGTTACTTGATTCACCTTTATAAAATGGACATTAAAATGATATTAAAATAAACCCTCTTGTGGTCTGGTAGTTTTGGAAAATACTTTGAATATATACTTTATTAGATATTTTTGCATACATCGATTATGGTAAGTTTTGTAATGGGTTATATAAATAAATAAATTAATTAACTACTTAATTGGTTTTGAGTGCCACACTCTTTGAGATATTTATTTATTAGCAACATCAATTAAATAATTAAGTATTATTAAATTAATTAAACAAAAAAAATAACATTTTCTATTTGAGTTTTTAAGATGGAAATTATGAGCATGAAAAAAAAATTAGAAAATTAGTACAAAATTAAAATTCTTTAGATTTAATTTTAGGTATAAAAATAAGATTTGAACTTATGCTAAGTGGTTCATGTCTAAAAGTGGTTGGGGATTGTTTTATAATCATATTCCATTATGGAAATTTTAATTAGGGGATCCATTTTTTGGTTTAAATCTACCAATAATGAAGTTGAAGTTATATGCAATCAAAAATTAATGGATATATATCTTATCCTACTCAATAATATTCAAGATAAAAGAAGGTAATAAACTAAAAAGTCTACATGGAAATATGTTTATATTGGGGTCATGATAATAATGGATCTTTTAAACCTATACTAAGGGATTTATTATCACACAATGGAAAAGGAAAGGTTTCCAAGGCCTCTAGTCAAATTCAATTTTTTTATAACCCTAGCTAGGTATTATGATTTTAAATAATATTAAGTAAATAAATATACTAAAAAACTATGTAAGCTAATCTATTAAATGCATATTCAACATAATCTAGTGCTCACCAAAGTTTGTGGCAATTTTTTTTTAAGATAATAAACATGTAAAGATAAATCTATCTAATATAACATAGAAATGATCTAAGCCAGGAGAGATAAAATTAAATCCATTAGTTATATGACATATACTTACCTAAATATGAAGGGTTAGTAATATACTTACCTTGTTTAAGTGAACCCATCATGTCTAAATCTCTCCATTGGCTAATGTTACTTTACAAGAGGTTATTGTGGGATTGTAAGGATCATAAGGACAAATCAGTTGTAGGATATAAGACTTCTCCTATGCATCCAAGACCTCCATAAATTAAGTGATACTTATCCAGGGAAAAAACCTAAGAAATGAAACCTATTATTGATTGCATAAGAATATTTGTGAGAAGTAATGATGAGAAATTTAATGATCCTCCATTTAGAAATGAAGTTAAGGGGATTTTAATATCCAAGGATTGACCCTAAACCCTCCTAAAAATCCAGCTAACAAGGTTGGTTGTGTCAACTTTGTTAGGTGATAAATAGAGTCATTAAGCCTTGAACTATGTCAGCTTGGGTTGATGGAGTTATGTAGCGTGCATTGAATTTCCAACAGGGTTAACCTAGTTGAATACATCATATTTTATATACTAGCTGACATCATATAAATGAGAGAGTCATCCAAGTTGACATAGTAGGATGAGATAAATGATA